>PVLA01007156.1:0-110159 GCA_004027455.1 Hydrochoerus hydrochaeris | reverse complement strand
AAAGAAAGAAAGAAAAAGGAGAATGAGAAAAAGCCCCACTAAGAAATCAGTAATTTGTAAATTACGTATTGTCATCTTGGATGTAGTTGTTCAAGTTACAAAGTTAAAGGGTACATAGTAAATATTCAAACAGTCAGACTACAAACAGTTCTGCTCAAAGATCCAACAAAGATTCAGCAATATGGTCATCTATTTTACACACTCAAACATACGTGCAGTTATATCCCATAGAGTACTTTCTTTTCCTCTCTTTTTTACAATAGCAATTACACATTTTGGTTTTATTACTCTTGTAGTTCTTATTTACTTTTTACACTAGAGACACAATACGATATTTATAAACATGATTCTTATTTATTTCACTACTGAGGATAGTCTCAAATTGTCTCCATTTGCCTATGAAGGCCTCAAGGTCATCCTTTTTTATAGCTGAGTAATATTCCATTGTATAAAAATGCCACATCTTTTTCATCCACTCTACGGTTGATGGGAGCCGATTTTTTTGAGGAGCATCTTGACTATCTCCATAGTCTTTTCTGATGGAAAAGGGAACCCTCAATCCAGCCTGTGAAGGGGTCAATTAGGACCAATATTTGTTTAAATCTCCCTAGCTGACAGGATGTGGGTAAAGTCTAATTGTTTGCCCTCCCTGGGATGCATCCCTGTCCTCTGTTCAGGTTCCAGAAACAGAGGTGGCTTGGACTTGCCAGGGTTATTACAGTTGTAGAGCGAGCAAGTTTGGCAGGTCTGTAAGACCGGGATGTTACTTTCCATGTAGCATCTTTTCCCACTTAGAAAGAATCATAAAGGGTTTTTATAGCTTTCTCCTGTGTCCCTCGAAGAAGGACCAGTTTATTTTCTAAAGGACCAGTTTATTTTCTAAATACATTCATGGTTCCTTTTTAATTCTCCTTTACCCGAAGGCACATTTATCTTCTTGGGAGAGACAGACTGATCTTAATGATTCCTCAGGAACTGGCAATAAGTGTAGGGTCTTGAGGGACTCAAAGGCAGTCCTTCTTACCTCTCTATTAGACTTCTGACATCCCAAGGAGACTTTGGAACATCTCTTTGGTATTTAGTGCAATGAATGACGACTATCTACTTCTGGGAGTCACGGAATTTCCTCCTTGTGGTTTACAGATGATGACTCGTTGACAAGTCCTTTTTCCTAGATTGTTGAATGGACATGAGAAAGCCATATTTGGAATCTGTGTAGTTATTTAGATAATTGCCTTTTCCTAATATCAATGCCCAAGAAAGGGCTATGAGCTTGGCTTTTTGAGAACAGGTCCATGGAGGAAGGGATTTGGCTTCAGTGAGCTCTTGGGAGCAGACAACTGAATCGACTGCCTTTCCTTGCCTTCCTGGATAAAGCCACTTCCATTACTGAACCACATTTTCTCAGGGTCTTGAAGCCACAGGTTACTGATATCTTGCCTATTTCACAGGTCTGGGAGGTAACTTCATAAGAAATGTGAACCTATGAGCCTGTAAGCATCACTGAGGCAGGATGAAGAGAAGTACAAGTCATTATACAACCTTAGAGGTGGCCTGGTATTTGGTAAACCATTGCCTTATCAACTACAAGTAACCATTTGTCCCAGGAAGAGCTCAGATCTAACAGAGAATCAGACCTTGTAGCTTTTGCCTCGAAGTTAGTTATGTAGCATTTCCTGTTAGCATAGCTGTAGCTGCTACTGTCCTCACACAGGGTGGCCATCCAGCAGTCATTCTGTCTTGTTTAAAGAGTATGCTACTAGGCAGAGTTCTTGTTCTGGCCTTTGAATCCAGATAGATAAAGCACCATTCCTTTTTTTCTGCTTATTTGCAGAGAAGGAATGATTTTCTTAAGTTAGATATTTTTGGTTCTGGAGCTTCAGTAAGCGCATGTTTTATTTCTTAAAAGGCATTGTTATTCGCTTTTATCCATTATATGGGAACAGACTTGAGATCTTTAGCAGCCTCATAAAAGGGGTTTGCCATTAGTCCAAAATTAGCTATTCAGATTTGGCAGCAGTCTGCTACTCTCAGATAAGAACAAAGCCATTTTGTGACAGGAGACCAAAGATCAAAGGTAGCCTGGATCCAGTACCTAGACATATATCGTTTGCTGGGTATAAGAATATATCTCAAGTGATGAACTTTCTGAAGGAATATCTGAGTCTTTTACTACTTTATCTCCCTTCTCAGCTAGAAAATTGGGAATTTGGATAGTATTATGGTTATGTTGGGCTACAGGTTAGAATATCATCTACACACTAGGATGGTTCCCTGTTTACACTTTTGGTTCCTTAAATCCTTTTCTCCACCCCAAGATTAAAGGTGAAGTCTATCTCCAAAACCCTGTCAGAGAACTGTTCAAGTTGTTTTGTTTCTCTTGTTACAATATTGTTTTCCTGTGAAATGAGATTTTGCCATTTGAAGGCAAATAGGAACTGGGAATCTACAAGAAGTGAAATAGAGAAAGAAGTATCTTTTAACTGTAAGACTGAGAACCAATTTGTGACTCTTGGGATCTGGGAGAGGATTGTATCTGGATCTGCCTTCAGAAGGTGGATTGGGATTACAGCCTTGTTAATGAGAGAGATTTTGTCCCCTTACATATTATACTGAAAGCTTAACTGTGGGAGTACTGCAAGAGGACAGGCAAGACCTCAGGAGACCATATTTGCTAAACCTGTCTGTGAGAGGCTGGGAGGCTTTACAAACCTCTTCCTTGTTTGAATATTGTTTTCGGTTAGGACATTGGCTTGAGTCTTCCCATTTTATAATTCCAGGCACTGATGAATTTGCCTTCTCATGTACTGACTATGGAGCAGGACCTACCTGTTGGCTAGTGAGGTCAGGAAGACCTGATGTAACCCCTCATTTGCTAGAATTTGAGAATTTCTCCTATTTTTGTTGCTGACAAATCTCTTCCTTGTAAGGGCATAGGACAACACAGGGTAATTAAAAACCTATGGTTGAATGTTTGACTTTGGAATTGCCTTGTCACATCAAATGTAAAGCAGCTCTGAGCAGGGGTCCTCTTGACCCTAATTATGGCTACAGAGCCAGAGAAGAGCTCCCATAGAAAGAAGGTAAGAGAGAGTTGGCTTTCCATCTATAAGCAACTGAACTGGGTGCTCATGATGTCCAAGGCCACCTGTGGCTCCTCACAGGACACAGAGATTTCTGCGGGGAAGAGTATGATGCGTTGCCTCAGGCCTCTCCAGTCTTTTTCATCAGAATGGGAGATAAAGGTTTTGCTTGTAAAAGCGGGATCAGTCCATTTTCCAGTGCTGTGAGGCAAGCCTCCTGGCCACCTGGCACATGAAGCAGAAGGGTGGTGGCTTGTCATAGTCAAGTACCCAGGGTCCAGTCTTCTCATGTTTCCAGAAACAGCTCTTTGCTTGATTGGCTTTGGGTTTTCCCTCAGTTAACCTGTATGAGTTTAAAGCATTGTCATTTGAAACAGGCATAATTTTGATCTTTTTTCCTCAGTCTTTCTCCTTTTTTTCACATCCAGATCCTAGAAAATAATGTGTCCAGTGAATGGGTCATAGGTGTCTGGGGGTCCCTCTGAAGATTTTGTAACTTGTGGTGAGTATCTGACACCAACTGACTAATGAAGGGCTGTTCCATCAGTGCCTGTCCCTCCCGGAAAGATGGATCTAGGTTTGCATATTTCCAGAGAGTTTCTGCTAATTGGCTATGGAGGATAAATGGGTCTTCCTCTTTGTTCTGTGTAACTCTCTCACCATTTCATAATCAGTAGATTTCTTAATTCATCCTTTTATGCCCAATATAAGAGCAGTTATCACGGTAGAAATTTCTAGCCTTCTGCTAGAAGGAACAGAAAACTCTCTGGGGTGATTTCCGTCTCTTGCCACAGCATACTGTCCATCTGCATTCTCTCCAGCCTCATCTAGGATTTGTTTTTTCATCTGGGGCACAAGAAGTGCCCAGGATAATTTGGACATCTCATCACTATAGATCAAAATCAAGGGTTAAAATTTGAAAGCCATCTATAAGTCTACCAGGGTCTTCTCAAAATTAGCCTAGCCATTCTTTACATTTTTGTCACTCTTCCATTGAAAAAGCAGCCTGGAATTGAGTAGTTCCTTCTGCTTATGGGGTCTCTGGATAAGGTGTGGGTTAGAAAAGTAAGAAATGTCAATCTGTGTATGTCCTGCTGGGGATTATTGTTTTCATTGAACGGGTGGAAGAGAGACAGTTGGCCCTGAGAACCTGGTGGGCGTCATGCTATCATGTCCTACAGGTCACTACTGTGGCAAATGTCCCCGAGCACAGCTCTTCACCCTTCACGGGCCTCAGAGCCAAGCTGTCCCGGTGGAGCTTGGTGGTGGTGGGGAGACACAATGGAAGCTAAGCAAGGGAGTGAAAAGCTGCAGGAGAAGCAGCAGGAAGTGGTTGCCAGGAAGTGATAAAACAGCAGGGCAGACAGCCAGAGGTGGGGTGGCTGCCGGAGGGAAATTTTTCTTGGCTCCTCTCACCACAGCTGTGTTGTTGAGATCTGTATCTATCTAGGTTCTAGAGTTGAACAAGAAAATGTGCAAAAGGTAGTGAAGTGTTACGTTTACTAAAGGTGTTAAAGGTAGGAAAGAAGTGTGCCCAGCAGAGGGAGAGCAAAACAACTGAATTGAGAAAGGAAGGGTGCTTTTCAGAGTGCAGACTGGCCACTGGGAGGGAAAGGAGGAAGTGGCCGTGAGGCTAATGTTTGCTGTCTTTTTGACCTTGATTCTGATGTCAGGTCTAGGCCATTCAATAGAAACCCTGCTGGATCTTGTGCCAGAAGGACTGACCCTGATAGCATTCTCTGACTGGCACCAGGCGCAGAGTTTAGAAGCCCCTCTGTACCCTCTGTCCTTCATCTCTGTGACTGACAGGTCCTGCCCACTAGTTCAGTCACCACACCCTAACCTCTGGCCTCCACAGTGAATTGACAAGATTATAGTAAGTATTTTAAGTGAAATTTTTTCAAGACAGAGTCCCACATCAACTCACCGTGTAGCCCAGGCTGGCCTTGAACTTGTGGCAATCCTCCTACCTCACCATCCTGAGTGCTGGGATTATAGGCATGCACCACCATGTCCAACAGAGCATTGTTTACAGAGTAAGAGATAGTAGATATGTGTGTCTGAGTAAGGAAAGTGAAAGGTGAGAATGGGGAAATGTTGAGAGGGTAGTTAGTGGTTAATTTGTGTGTTATGGTGGTGGAAAAAACAAAAAAATTAAATCTTAAACATGACTACTTTGGTGAGGGCAACATTGTTAACCTACACTGTGAAATACAGAAATAAGAATATCTGTTCTTTTTTTCCTTGAAGTTTGCTTAGTTCCTTTTGTAGGGGGGGAATTGGTGAGTTAGTTTGGTGTTCGCAAAGGAAAGTGTTTGAGATCATCCACAGTGTTCATCTATGTGAAGAATATTAGTTTGATGAAAGTGAAAAAAGCAAAGGGGTGGTCTCAGACATGCAGAAGAACAATAACTGATGAAGACACATTATGAATGTTAGGATAAATGCGGAAAAAGAATAATTTTCAAGAAGCTTAAAGGAGAAAAGTTTGAAGATGGCAAAGAGTCAGTATCAATGGTTAAATAAAATGCAGACGTAAAATGGACCACTGCCATTTTAGTTAGGGAATCATTGGAAATATTTGTCAAGTATCGTCATTGACTAGAAGGAATGAAAAAGAAAATGGGTCTGAGAGTACATGGGTTTGAGAAGTGGACACAGTAAAGTATCTATTTGTACGAGAAGGTTTTTAGTTAATTGGAAGAAGGAGGATAAGGAAGGAAATTAAGGAAAAATTGGGGCAAAGAGAGAGTTACATTTTTTTCTTATGTAGAGAACTGAGTCCGATTTTCAGGAGAGGAAGAGGATCGGGAGAGAATTGGGAAGCACAGAGCTCTGTTGCTTTATCATAGCCAGAAAGAAGAGCTCCACAGCTTCTAAAAATTATGTATGACGGCTAGCTTCCAGGATTCAAATGGGAAATAACAGAAAAATCTACTTATCAGTCTGTGTCTTAAGCAGCAGAAGTAAATACTATACTGTGCTGAAGCTGTAATACTAAGCAAATGTGCTTCAGGAAAAAAAAATTGAAGCTCATTAATTGGTCTGTTTAGAAGGTAAGAACCAGAGGAACCTGGGAACAGAGATATGACAAAACCTGCGCACAGGAGCAAATAGCTTCACTGTGTGATAAGGAAGGCTGCAGACTTGAACTTGAGAAGCTCCTGATAGGTATAAACTAGTATGTATCATGTACATACGTAGATATGTATGATGTGTGTGTGTGTGTGTGTATTTATCTTAATAGAATCAAAAGTCTTCTATTTAATTGGCTCAGTCTTTCCAGGGATTCAGTCCATAATTGACTGGCTCGAAGCAGGAACTTGGGGTGGAGAAGCTGAGCAGAGCTGGTTAGTTCATGGTGGCAGAGAAGTGGGTGGGCAGAACAGTAATCCGAGTTGTTATTAACACCTTGCATTTGTGTGGCCCATTTATCACAATCAGTGAGCCAACCCTGATACAGTATAATTAATTAAAATCCATAGCTTACATTAAGGCTCACTTTGTGCTGAACACTCTATGGTTTCTGACAAATGTGTAATGATGTGTATCCACTGGTCTAGTATTGAATAGCAGAGCCTCACAGCCTTGCACAAAAAGCTTTGGGTTCCATCTATTTATTTTTCCTTCCTTTCCATTCACTTTATTGCTGAGTAATAATGTTCCATTGTATTGTGGTACAACAGTTTATCCATTCACCTTTAGAAGGACATCTTCGTTGCTTCCAGTTTGGGCACTTATGAATAAAGCTTGTTATAAGTATTTATTTGCATGCTTTTTGAGGATGTTTTCAGCTCATATGAGTCAATATCAAGAAGCATATTGGTGAATGGTATGGTAAGAATATGTCTAGTTTTGAAAGAAACTGCCGAACTGTCACCCAAAGAGGCTGTACCATTTTGCATTCCCGTTAGGGATCAGTTAGAATTCCTGCTATTCCCCATTCTCATCAATATTTGCTGTTGTCAGTGCTCTGAATTTAGCTTTTTTAGTAAATCTTGCTGCCATTTTAATTTGGTTTCCTGGTGACTTATGAAGAGCATCTTTGCCGCAGCTTATTTTTGCCTTTGAATCTTTTTTGCCAACTCGTCTGCTAGGGTCTTTTTTTTTAATTTTATTATCTCCTTACTGTTCGGTTTTAAGCATGCTCTGGACATGGTATGTGTTTTGAAAATATCTTCTTCCAGCTGACCATTTATTGTTTTCATTGTCTTAAGGGTGTCTTTGCTGTAGCATAAATTTTTAATTTTAACCAAGTCAAACATATTAATTTTTTTCTCATGGCATATGCTTTTGGATTTGTTACTAAAGAGTCATTGCCAAGCATAAAAGCCATAACATAGTGGATTTTGTTGTCTTTTATCAAGAATGAATGAATGACACAACTTCTGGAAAGTGATAATTGAAAATCAAAATATTGAGTTTATGCCTTATTTTTAAAAATAAGATACGATCTCATAGATCCTTCTTATAATTGAATTCTGGGGAAACATGTTCTAGTCTGTATACTTTTGGTTTTTCCTTTAGCAGTTAATATGACTTATGTTATTTTGACTTCTCAAAAACTATATTTCTTTCTCGTTGGCAGCAATGAGTTCATTATTTTCATATATGAATCTTTCTTTCTCTATAAAGACTCTTGGCTGCTTTTTAATTGTTATAATGTATCTTGCAAGAGATGTCTTTAAGTGACTTTGATCAAGTTTGCAATAAAAATCCTACTTGTACATGAATAGAACACTACCAATAGCAGTGTCCCCAGAGAAGAATCATTAAATAAGAAACAGCATTTTTTCTAACTATATGATAACTTGAAAATGTTAGCATACATAAATGTGTTTAACCAGAACACCCAATTTTATGTCAAGAAAAAATGTCCAAGTGTAAATTTTGAAACAATTTAGTTCTATCTTATTAATATTCTACTGCAACTGTCTAACTAAAAGCTGGGGTCTCATTTAGAACCCTGTGAAGGGGACAGGTGGGTGCTTCTGGAACAGTTCTGAAGTCTTACAGCTCCTGATCTGTAAAAAGGATTTCAGATTCTTTTGAGGACTCATTAATGGAAAGAATTTAGAGTACTAATTATTGCATGTCTATATCCTATAGACAGAAAGTTTTCACCAAGACCTTAAAAATATAGAGGTTTGATTAATATTTAGGGGATATCTTTTCATTTCTTTTTTCCTGTTTTGACAGCTCTGCATGGAGAAGATATTGTCAGACCGAAAACTAAAGAGGAAAATTTAATACATAAAGAAGCATCTGCAGTTTTATAATAATGCACAGAAAACCCAGCACGAGAAATTTAGGCTAAAAGCCCCCCTCCCCACCCCTGAGAGTAAGAGATGCTAACATTTTGTGGGCATGGAGATAATTTGTTAAAACTACCTGAAGAGTTCTAAAAGCGTGGAGATCTTTTACACACGCAAGAGGTAAGTAGGACCCTGCAGGTATTCCAAGGGACACATTCTATGACCTCTTAAGAACTTAAAAGTGGGAGATTCATCTTGTGTGTCAGAAATTACATTAATAATGTTAAATCTGCCACAAAGTGATAATCAGGGAAACATTTCACGGTCTGTGAGGCAAGAGAAACCTTGAGGCTCTTTGCAAGCTACAACCGTGGAATAATAGCTTACTCAGGTGAAGCTCTGGGTCATGCAGACTAGTTAGAGAGATGATAGTTTCTGTCTTGGATGCTCAGAATTTGACATTCAAATGGTCATTTGCTATCTTTGTGGTGTGGGTTCATCCATCACCCTCGGTGGCATGGGTATTTCTGCATAATATATTTGCATGATATCACCACCATGCCTTCCTGGTAATGTTTGTCTGGAATCTAGTTCATGAGTTCCATTGTATTTTTAACCTAAGAGTAATTTAGCTATGGACTACAGGCGTAACTTTTGTATCAGCCTGGTGCACTAGCGCACGGCTGGGGTGCTAGTTACACAGGACCTTGAGGCAGAAGGATCACTGAAGACCAGGAGCTGAAGACCAGAGCAGCCTGGGCAGTGTAGTGGAGGGGAGACAGAAGGGAAGGAGAGGAGAGGAAAGGAGAGGAGAGGAGAGGAGAGCAGAGGAGGGGAGAGGAGAAGAGAGGAGAAGACAGCTCTTAAATAGAACTGACAGGTGGTGGACACCACAGGCCTACATAGGGAGGTTGATTCTGGGGTGGACAGAAAGACAAGGTGATAGCACTAGGCTGCTAGTAGGGTGGTCGTGGAGGACAGTTCAAGGGCAGAAGGGCCAGGAGGGCAGGAGTGCCAGGAGGAAGCCACAGGACAGGGAATGTTTTGTCATGAGAGGGGACTACTTTGTCTTTCTTGGGCCAAGAGAGTTCAGGGCTTGCACTGTTAGTGAAGGGCAGGTGGAGGCCAAAGCTGATAAGGTGACCAAGGAAGGGACATACGTGTTAGGGACATGGCTTAATGCCTAAGTGGCCACTGTAGCCAGCAAACATGGATACAAAGCTAATTTTACTCTTTACTGGCTATGTGATCATGGCTAGATACGTTGTGATAATGGAAACCTTCATTTGGTTGCTGTAATAAAATAGCTGACCGGTCACAATGTGCATTCTGCACTCACAAACATTCATTACATTCATTCTGACTGTGCACACACACACACACACACACTCATCAATAAGCAATAAAAGCACAATATGTAAAGTAAGACAGTTTGGGATTGAGACCATCATGTAGCATTTCCTGTCCTGACAAGTTACTTTGAAAAAGTCTGAATTTCCATTCCTTTATATGTAAGAATGAGATACTAATTTTAACCTGCAGGGTTGTAACAAGGATTAGGTCACTATTAGGATATAGTGCCTGACGCATAGTAGGTGCTCAATAAAAAGTCACTGCTTCTGGTATAAAAGTCATTGCTGTTGGCTGTTATCAGTGACTCCAGGCTGAGCCGTGTAGACTTGTTCACTGGGGTTTCTGACTGTCGAGGTTGTCATGTATGATTATGTTGTGTTGGAGAAAAACAACCCTAAACCACTGACCTAATGAGTGTGTTCAAAAGAATCCATCCCACGGGATCACCAGAGAGCATCGGCGCTGTTACCACTTGTGAAACGAAGTGGATGCCTGTGTCAGTGGGCCCCAGTGTGTAGGTGAAGTGGATTTCAATGATTGCCTCGGTCTCACAGTAAGAGCTTTTAATATTTAAAAAAAAAAAACTTTTTAGAATTACAAAATAATTCATAGAGTATGTGTGAGACCTGAAAGGGTAAATCACTCACTTGTGTGTGCTCACCTAGCTCTTGGGTTCACTTCCCAAGTGAAGTGTCTGGCGCTTCCTGTCTGGTTCAAGGTGCATCTTTTCATGGCGGACCAAGCTGGTTCTTGGGCATGCAGTAGAATCCCACCTCAGTAGCCTCTCTGAGCTTTAGAAACAGCAGTGCCCAATCCTGGGGTCATCCCTCCTCCATCTCCCCGTTCTCAGGACCCTCGGATATCAGCGTCTCTGCCCAAAGGTACTGCAAGAACTACCGTTTTTATGGCACACTGACTATATAATTAACTGTTTTCTTCTTGCTTTTTATCTGAGCAGCTCTCTAACATCTCCTAGAGTGCTCACAATGACTACTACTTTTCTATTTTGCTGATGATTTTACTAGTTTCTGCTGATGATTTTACTAGACTGTTTTTGGTGAAAGCATTTCTGTGAAGTCTCCCAAGTGTTGTAACAGCTGGCACCGACCTAGCTCCTTGCCGGGCAGTTTGTGACAGTGATGCGTGTGGTAGAACCCTTGTCATCCTCGCCACAAGAGTGACGGTGAAAGCAACATGCTGAGCTCATTGATAGGTACGATAATACATGTTAATCAAAAATAAAATAATCACAACAAGTAGTACTTAGACCCATTTTATAGATCGGTGATCAGAGCCTCAGGGAGATGAAATTAAGCTTGCTGGGGGTCACAGGGACTGTGTTAGGGGCGGGCTTGCTGAGTGTCCAAACATCACACTCTTCTTCACTAATTCACCACTGCTTTGTCTTCGGCACTCACAGATAGACTGTGTTGTATTCGGGCTCTTTGATCTTGGCTGTGCTGGTTGGTTTCATGAAGTTTCTCTTACCTTTTTTCACTAGGGATTTTGCTGAGTGATTTTTAATGCCTGAACTGTGAGGCTGATTTGTAGATTTTGAGGACCATGTGCTTTTTTCACCAGTCCATTCATAGTGGCAGCACCCCGGGCTTTGACTGTGGCCCAGACTCGCTTCAGATATTTGTGCAACTTGAGGCAGGGGTGTGGGAAGCAGCTCCTATACTACATGAAAAGTTAAAATGGAAGTTAGGACACTAGATTACAATTTGGTAGCTGCCTACTGTGATAGACATACTTTTACAGTAATTTAGGAGCCCAGGTTCAAATTACCATCCCACCCTATCCTTCCTTCTGTTTTAAAAATGACCTGTTAAAGTCTGTGGCAATCAGGAACCTGTATTTTGCCTCTTTTGCACAAACTTTACTGTGCTGGAAGGAGTAGGGATTCCATGAACACTGAGTGACTATTAAAATCATAGCTTCCATTAACACTCACATACTCCACAAAACAGGCTGTGTTTTTCCCGTGGGTATGCGACAGAGCCAGTTCAGGGCTCATTCAAACTTTCAAAACCAGCTTCTGCCAGTCCAGTCAACTCTACAACCAAAGTACAAGGAATAAAGCACAGTGTGGTGAAACTCTACTTGGCTTCTGAGAGCTGGCAGATGTAGGATGGGATTTTCAAGCCCTCTAAATACCAGTACTGATGATTGTAACAGTGTGTTATCAGGAAGGAACACGGGTGAGAATCAACTGAACAACAGCGAGGAAGAACAGAAAGACCGCATTTAAGAAAAGAGAATTTTTAATTTGTCTGGTTTGTTTCCCATGGGATTTCAGGCAAGGCATTTATGATACGAGTCCTTAAAAAACAGATACTCAAGCCACATATGCTGGCACAATTCTGCAGCTCCTGCCCTTGGGTGGCTGAGACAAAAGGGCTCTCCACGAGTTCGAGGCCAGCTTGACCTACACAATGAGTTTAAGTGCAGCCTGGACTCCATAGTATTTTTATCTTACAAAGAAAAACAAACAGGTAGTCTCTCCTCATTAATCTCAGAGCAAATAGAAAGAATAATATCTGAAACTACATATATAATGCATAAACGTATCCCCCTCAGCAGAAAAATTACAAATTTCAGGATACTATTGTTATTACTAATAAAGTGATATGCAAACCTGCTATGTATCAAGAAAATGTTCGACTTGATCTTATTTCTGGGTGTACTAGCTTTAAATCTTCCTTACATTCACAAGGGGTAGTTAGGAGAAACTGATGGAAACTGTGAAAATACCCTAGTCCCAGATTCCTATCTTCGTGTCACAAATAGATCTGTCTCTAGCAGGCTCCCTTCATTAAATCTACAGCCTCCAAATTTACAGCCCATAGGTGAGGCCTGGGCTTCTCCCCACACCGTGACTAAACATGGAAGGAAAATAATTGCTCCTGGAGTCAGTGATTTGCAGAACATTGGAACGTGGTGAGCAACTCTTTCTCAGGATGACCGAAGGCTTGGGGACTCGCTTGTGTCTTCCAGGTTCCTGCCAAATTAAAAACTGTAGCGTGAAATCTCTATGATCCTGCCGTGATCATTTCAGAGCTCAAATTTATATTGGCTTTAAATTCTGTCTGAGTCTACCTCCAATTTTATAGTTCTTATGGCAATTCTGAGATTGGTGTTCAAGAAGGATAGTAAGAGAAAATACTTCCTGATGCCACATTGGTGGTGTATACTTCTATGAATTTAAAAGTTTCAGTAAAAATAAACAAGCAAACAAGTAAATGAACATTTGGATCATCAGCTTGTCAAGAAGTATTTAAAAATCTGCTGAATTCTGGTTACAAAGGAGTTTTCTTTATTCTTGAACTTTGGGTTCTTACTTTTGATGTTTCTATTCAGGGATTAGTCAGACTACCAATGGTCTCGGTCTCAGAAAATGAATAAATGAAAAGAAGAGATTTTTAAAAATAGATTTTTCTTAGTGCCTGTATATGCATTAATGTATTTTATTAGTTTTGTAAAATGTTCAGATAGAGAGAGATTGAAATGAGTTGAATAATGTAGGGTGCTACATTGAATTTTCATATATTCATAGAATGTGCTTTGTTTATATCCACTTTCCCTTAATTTTTCCTTCAACCTTCTCTTTTCTTTCCCTTATGTTTTCCTTTAGTCTAATAATAGAATAGTTTTGAGATTTGCTTTTTCTCTTTCCAGTTCTCAGCTTGCTGAAATTTACTGATGATAACAGTATAGATCAGGTAAATGTGTGAGATTTCTTTTTTCTTTTTCTTCTTTTGCTAGGGAAAAGTATCAGCAAAGGATTTATTGAAGAAACATACATTTATGAGTGATATGGAAAAATAAACATCATAAGGTGTAGATTTTAGGCAATCTTTCAGCCACAGAAGGTTGTCTTTAGATCTCACGTGACCTGGCGTAGCTGTGAGTCTATAGTCTGGTGGTCAAGTGAAAAAGCTGGGTATGGTGAGGGAAAGGCATACTTTTGTGAAAAATTACTTCTCAATGCAAAAAAGATTGAGAATACTGATGTTATTTTATTTTATTTTTTTGCAAATCTCTTTAACGGTCTGGCTTAACAGAAGACAGCTGGATTCTCCTGTCTTTTTCTGTATTCAATCTGTTGTGTTCCATTGTTTGGGTTGAAACATACAAAGAAAATCTGGCAACCTAGAAAATGTGCTTGGAAAATGGAATAATATTATAGTAACCTTTTATGATAATTGTGGGAAGTCTTTTATCCATCTCAAAACTTGCTAAGTGGTAATTTCTTAGGCATTAATTGCAATGTCAAAATCTAATGCTTTATCAGTGAGTTTTTAATTAAACTCACTGGTGCACTTTACTCTTTGAATGGATAGTTCATGCAGACATGATTTTTCTGTATCTGTCTCTTGCAAAACATGGTTTGCAGAGTGATACACATTCATGAAATGCTGTCAGATTTCATTATACAACATTTTAAGTATTTATTCTTTGGTGCTGGGAATCAAACTCAGGACCTTGAGTTTGCCAGGCAGTTGCTTAAGCCACTGAGCTGTATCACTGGCCCCATGCAACGTTTTAGAACTGTTTTGTTAATAGTACCTATAATTTTGCTATGAAAATAGACTTTATTTCACAGATCTTATGAAAACAGGGTACTCCAGGGATACAGGCATTACATTTTAAGAACAGTGAATGAGACAAAAATATAAGAGATTTTATTGGCTTTAGCAACATGGTGGTCATTTGATGACTTTGATAAGATCTGTGTTGATGGAACAAGAAGACAGAGATTGAAATGAGTTGAATAATGTAGCATACTGTAGATTTCTCTAAAAAAGTACTCTGTGCAGGTACTTATATGTTAAAAGATGTATAAAATGGCAAAACTTCCTCAGGAGAATTTGTAGCTAAATGAATTTTTTGTTTTACTTCATTCTGTTTTAAAAATATTGTTATAAAATTTTGATGTTGCAGGAGATATTTCAGAAGTTTGGACAAGATAGCCTCTATTAGAAGAAAGAGAAGATAATTGTGGAAGAAAGTGAAAATGTGAGGAGTTTATATATATAAGTACCACACACTAACCGATTGTGCCCTGGAGCTCTGGGGAGCTTATATGTGAAAACGCAGATTGGTCTTTAGTAAAAGGACCTATGTAGAAAAGGGTGAACTCAAATTCAATAAATTTGTGGCTGTACTTTTAGATAGCTTTTATTTTCTCTGTGAAATATGGAGTGAAATTAACCAACTACAACGTGGGGTAAGAGGAAGGTGATTGGGATATTTACAGAAGGATATAAGGTATGAATGCTTCTCTGGGACAGAAGGAGAAGAGAGATATAATGAGATTTCATGGTTGTCTAGACAAAGAGTTCATGAGCACAGATTTAAAGTGAAATCCAGCTCCTGGCTTGTGCAATGTTTTGTCCAGCGGTTTGCAACACTTCGTGTGTTCTGGCTTGGAGAGTGCAGACGGTGGCTTCCTGCAGGATTGACTTTTTGAAGGTGGAAATAGCAGGAGGTCAAAACTTGGTGGATATTTGCAAAAAGATCATTATGACGATGAGTGATGTTATCCAAAGTGACCACTGAGAGGATTGAAGCTAGGAGGAGGTTGCTGGAATGTGATAGTAAAGGATGGGGGTACGTGGATTGGAAGTCAAAAGGAATAAAATGAGAAATAGCAATGGTCAGAGACTGGGTTTTTCAATTTTTATATTTAATTGGTATTGCAATTACTAATGGCCATATGTTCTATGACACAGGGGCAGGAGATGAAGGTGTGGCCAGACAGCTGGGCAAGTGGATTGGACAGGACCTATGGACATAGAAACAATTCCCAAGTTCTGCTTGGGGCCAACAAGAAAGGGCTAACTTCAATTTTTCTGATGCAATGTGGAGCAGGTTTGTGAAAGCAAAGCCTAGATCTGACATCAGCCTGAGAAACATGAGTTATAAAAGATGTTGACCGTGAAACTTGAGGGCACTGGGTTTTGTCTTTCTCAGTGGATTGTTCTCAGGCCATGGAGTGTCCTTCTTTTCCCACCTTTTATAAATGTCAAATCTTACTACCTTTTGCCCAATTCTTTGTTTAGGGCAACCAAATCTCTGGAAAGAGTCCAGAGCACCTCAGAACCCTGGAAGTAATATGACTATGAGAACAATTTTTAAATGCAAAGAAAGAAAAAGAGTTAAGGAAGTAAGACTAAAGAAACTGAGATTTCGATGTATTTTATTCATTTGGTTCAATGAGAATAATTATGTTGGGTCAAAAATAAGATAATAGACAGCCTAAAGTATATTTGATAGAGAAAATAAAGACATGTTTTCCTCATTTCTACTTCTTTTCACATTTCTAAATTTCATTCATGAGATTATTATTGGAAAACAAACATCAGATAATATTTAAAACAAAATAAAACTTCAACTCTTAAAAAAAAAAAAACCACTTTGATGTCTGCTTCCTAGGCAGAAAAAGAAGAGCTTCTTCAGTGAGAAAAGGTTTCATTCTGTTCCAGGGATTTGAAGTGATTCACCTGAGCTGATAGGAAGTAAGTACTTATTATTTCCCTGTTAGAGTCCAGATAAATATTTCTCCCTCCACTAAAAGCAACTCATTGCAAACTCAGTACTGTTTTTGTAACTGAGCAACTATAATTAATAAAAAGCAGAGAGGCTTGGGAAATTGTAATTTGGGCTTTTCTAAAACTTGCAAATAAAACTCTTTTCCCTGAAATGCTATAAATCATGTACAGTGCCTCAGTCAAATGGATTCTGACTTGCCATTTTGCATCACTAGCAGAATTCCTGCTTTTTTCTGGCTAGAAATTTGACTCCAAAATCTTTTACTAAAGAAGAAAATCCAGATATACTCAGCCCTTGCAAATGTCAGCAGAGCATCCCATACTTTTAAAATAGAAAAATTAATTCTGTATTTTATTGAGTTCCATATCATGTCTTTCAACTGAAATTCAGATCTAATCAGCCAGTAGGTCAAATAAAAAGGGTTAAAAAATAGATTCTGATCCAGAACTATACTTTATTCAAAAAGAACACAACTGTTAGACATGAAGAGTTTCATTTTCTTTGTGATTTGGAATTAAATCTCTGCTCTGTGCCCTGGTACCGGATAATTATTCTTTTACAGAGAATTAGTCTTCTGATGACACAATAAGTCTTTAAGAAAACAATACATTTTTAACATTGGACTAAGTCCCAGGATATTTGAAATTGGTGTAATTGTTGGAATGCCCCCAAATAATGGCTGTAAATGACATCAGAGTGGAAAACTCGATGGAGGTATAGACCAAATGGGCACAGAATCAGACACTTTCTCCAAGCAGAATGTCAGGCAGAAGGATTAAATGACCAGTGTCTAACAGGCTGAATTTGAGATTTATTATGGCAGCTCTAGGATGATTTCCTCAAAATCAACACTGGCATATAAAATAGTGCTTCCAGAGAAGTTTTCTTACTACGGAATTTGACTCTGAACAAAATATTTAGTCTTATACTGGCTAGAAACACATTCACCTTACGTTATTGCATATGTGTGTGTTTCTGTGTGTGCCTTTGTGTGTGCACACACACAGTGAGCACGTCTCTTCTTCCCTATGTGGTAGGTGCTGTGATGTTAAGCAGGTTTTATTGTTAGATCTCTGAGCATGACTTTAATATTAATGGAGTCTCAGATGATGCCTGTAAAAGTCACAGATGAGAAAAATCACAAACCAGTGTTATATTGGAAAGGTGTTTTACAAACTTTGGGAAGTGTTGTACCGTTTAAAAATTTTTTTAAAACATTTCGTATCAAGTTCCTGTGCTAACGTGTGAGCTAGCAACTGATGACCAGGTGAAACTGTTATTAATATATTCTGCTAAAAATATGAAATCAAAATAGAATCTAAAGCAAGAAAGGAGTATGCAAAATCTTTGAAGATCGTCCCCTTTTCTTAGTTTTGTTAAAAATATCCTCAGTGTTCTATTGAAGGGATCCTTTTCCTCATCCCGTTGCTCTTTCTGGACCCTCTGTTCTTAAAATTTGGCCGTGGTCAGCTCTGTTTCCCTCTCAGCCTTCCCTTGCAGTTGGTCCTCCTAACTGTCCATGGTCAATGGTAAACTGTGCTATCCTGATGCTCTTAAGTACCATGACCTAGAGACAAAAGGCCGAGGAGATGAATTTTCTATCAGAGTAATAACATTTATCCACTTACTTACCTTCCCTACAAGGATCTCTTTGTTGTATTCTGCACAGAGTTCAAACAAGCATATAAATTTATGCTTATGGCCATGAATGGCTCTGAACCTACATATTGGAATGTAGAGAAGACATGAGACAGTGTTGATTTAGATTCTTAGGCTAATATTATTCTTTTTATAATTTCTTTTACTATATTTTTTCTTATGGGATAATTTTGGTCCTGTAGTAAAAGCTTAATAAATACCCTTTATGTTCACCAAGAATGCACTTTATCTTAGAGAAAAAAGTGATATTTCTTACTTTTTCGTGTCTTTGCTGTTATAGTGACCATATGGTGCATTTGAAGAAATGAGAGAATCATCTGTAAATAAATTCGCCTTTAAAATTCTACTGGGAACTAACAGGGAGCAGCAGGGTGGCATTGATACCTGGGACCTTATTTACGTGATTCAAAGGGGGGAAAAAACACCTACAAGTACAAGGTTGCACCTGTGTATGCAGATGAGATGCAAAATAGGAGTCAGTGAGACTTTTTGAGGTGAGGATGTGACCTTGTTATTTGCTTTGTACAAACCACAACAAAATATTATCATTAATGATCAGAACTCTCCAGATTCTTTGTTTGACCAATAAGGTCCTTTAGTTTCAGTCATTACCCTATAACCAAGTCTTATTTTGTCTTTTTTTCAGTACACAATCTCTTGCTTGTCAGGCAGGCACTTGTGCCACCGAGCTTTATCCTCAACCCCTATCATCTTATTCTTATGGACTTACTGCAAATAACTGGAAAGGAATGAAAGTGGTTGGCTCAACAGATTACAGAGGACTTTCTCTTAAGTGGTATCTATATCTTTTCAACTTAAAGGAAAAAAACCATGACATATTATTCACACAATACATTTTCTTAATAACTTCAGGGTTCAGTTACTACAAGTAGGTAAGATCACATTTAGGATTTTAACACATGTGTGTGTTGGACTATAACAACTCTCTCAGCCATCCTGGATCGTAGCTCAGTGTCTTCACAACTATTCCACTGAATTCTAATTGAGACAGTAGGTCACTTCTCATAGTAGAATGTTTGTGACTGATTTTGCTTGAGATTTCCAGGGCAGTTAGTTAACTGAGGCCAGGGGAGGAGATTGAAATTGGAGAAGAGAAATTTCTAAATCGAGTTTTAAAGTAGGCTATGAATGAGCCCTGAACAGACCTAAAAAAAAAATCACTGGAAAAGACACAGAAAACACAAAACCTAATGAAAGCATTAGGTTAATGTTTTCAATGGTATAGGTTTAGAGTCAGAAATTAAGTTGTGCTCTACTAATAGTGCTTTCTGCACTGTGAGAAGTAACCAAAATTTTCTATCAAAATACTTAATACCACCTAGCTAATATGTAATTATTCTTTAGTCAGTACTCTTAACGGTGACAAGAAGAGCTAACATTTTTCAGTGCTATCATGTGCCAGGGCTTGATCTACAAACTTTATACATATTAATACAATTAGTATTCATCACACTTCTATGATGTAGTTGTTATTACACCTTTACTGTTGAAGAAACTGAAGCTCAGAAAGTTCAAACTTCTGTAAGAATGCAAGGAAGTGTGTGTATTTCATCCCAAATAGTCTGACCAGAGCCTGTGTGCCTGGAACCATGACAGTGAATCCTCTTTAATGTGGCAAACATTATTGTCTATCACCACAATTATTGGTGTTCATTCATTTCTTTAGATAAATTTTCACCGAATTAAAATCTCGAGAACAGAAGTAAATACAAATGAACTCTATTGCAGTGTTTTTAAAATTACAGATGAGGAAACCAAAGTCTTGAAAATACAAAAGTGTTTATGTGAAGCACTGGCAGTACTAAAAGTGAGCCACAGTTCTGCATTTTAATTTTTTTGTCCCTTTGCACATTCTCTGCACAAAGAAATATTTAGTTGGGGCTGTGAAAAAACGTTCGGTGTTCTGATTCTACTGTTTTACAATTTTTTACCTGTCTGTCTGTGGTATACATATACAGTTATACAGACACATATGTACAGGCACATATAAAATGTGATCCAAACACATGGTTAGTATTTAAATTTAAAAAGAAATATTACAGCAAAAAACCACATTGCCAATATATTTCAATTTACTCAGTGTATCTCCACTTGCTTTTTACAGATTCCTGGCATCCTTCCTGCCATTGTGTGAAGCAGTTCAAGTCCTCTTTTCTCAGTGTCTTTAGAAGCCAGGATCGCTCTATGGTGCAGTCTACTGCTGAGAGCCATCAAATGGAAAAGAAGGCTTGTGGAAACCTTTTGGTGTGTGTCTTCATCTACCTTACCCACCAAATCTGCTGCCTTGTGACTTCCGGCTCTTTTCCAAAGTCAAAGTGACTAAAAAAGGAAAGATTTTGAGTTATTTACTCAGGAAATTGAGGCAGTCTTCTTCATGGAGGAGGAGACCTGGAAGTTTTTCAGAAAGTAGTAGAAAGGAAGGGATAAGTTTGTTTGAAGTAATGGGGAGTATTTTGAAGTGATTAGTGGCAATGTGTCTTCTACTGTGATAATTTTTTTGATATTGACTGTATTTTGTGCTCATATTTCATACACATACAAAAACATATCCAGTAAATTTGTATGCACACGTTAAACACAAGTGTGTACATATAGTACAATATAGTTTTTTTTAAAAGGAGATTAGCTCTGATTAATATATTGCCTATTGTTATCTTCAAAGCAGTTGTTTACATTAAAAGATATAAGCATGAAAAAAATGCTCAAGCAATATACAATGAAAGCATAAATTATTCTTTCTGATCAATTAACAGAGATTAGTAGTAAAGTTATCTATCTTGTGCATACACACAAATATGAATATATATAAAGACATATAATCTTTTCCCTTTTTTCTCTTCTCCTCTCCCTATCCCAGTTGTTTTTCCTTTTGAGCAGTTTCTTTCCCTTTCATTTTCATAACACTTGTTGTACATTTTGGATTGTATTGACTCTTTCATTTTTTTTACATGAGGGAGACAATATGATATTTACACATGCCAGTCTGATTTATTTCACTTATGAGTAAGGTCTCAAGTTGCATCCATGTAACTATAAAAGCCTGGAGCTTATTATATTTTATAATTGTTTAATACTCCATTGTATAAAAATATCATGTCATTTTTATCCATTACATGGTAGATGAGCGTCTGAGTTTTTTCCAAGATCTGGCTATTGTAAACTGTGCTGCTATAATCATGGGTGCATACACATTGTTGTGGCATGATGTTTTCAATTCTTCTGGGAAAACACCCAGAAAAGGAATAGCTGGGTTGAATGGGACCTCCAGTTCTAGTCTTTTGAGGAATCTTCACAGTGGCTTCCACAGTGGTTGCACCAGTCTACACTCCCACCAAGAGTGGAGAAAGGCTTCTTTTTTCCCTCAGCCCCACCAACATTTGTGGTCATTTGATTTCTTGATGACAGCCATTCTTTCTGGAGTGAGATGGAATCTCGGTGCTGTTTTAATTTGCATCTCTTGGAAGATCAGTGATAATGAACATTTATTGCTATCTTAATTTGCAGGCTCTTGCTTGTCATCTGAGAAGTTCATGTTCATCTCAGATGCTCGTTTTTGGATTGGATCTTTGAACTTGAGGGGCCTGATTTTTTTCAATTCTATATGTTTTAGAATTGTATCTGTCCTTCTTTGTCTGAGGGAGAGTTGGCTAAATTTTTTCCCCATTCTGTGGGTTGTCTTTTCACTCTGCTGGTGATTTCTTTTGATGTCCAATTTTTTTAAGTGAGATAAGATCCAAGTTGTTGCTTCTTTGAAGTGCTTCCCATGCAGTTTGCATTTTGTTCATGAACTCTTTGTCTGCCCTTATTTCAAGATTTTTACTTTTCTTCAAGTACAGTTAGTGTTTCTGTTTTAACGTTTAGATCATTGATCCACTCTGACTTTAGTACATGGTGATAGACATGGTTTTATTTTTAGTTTTCAGCATGTGGAAAGCCCATTTTTCCAGCACCATTTATTAAAGAGGCTATCCTTCCAGTGAACATTTTTGTCTTCTTTGTCAAAGATAAGGTACTGACTGTCATTGTAGCTATAGCTGTATCTTCATCTTCTAACCTGTTTTGCTAATCTTTAGGAATCCTTAGGTCTATTTTTTTGGCCAGTATTATGCTAAGTTTATCACAGGAGCTTTGTAATACAATTTCAAGTCAGGAATTGAGATGCCTACTGCCTTGCCTTTCTTGTCAGAATTGCCTTTGCTATTCTAGGTTTCCTCTGTTTCCAAATAAATTTTAGTAGTGTGTTCTCTAGATCTGTGAGGTATGTTAATGGTATTTGATTGGAATTGCATTCAATATGTATAATAGTTTTGGAAGTAGGGCCATTTTCACAATGTTGGTTCTTCCTAGCCAAGAGCAAGGAATAGCTTTCCTTTTTCTCAAATCCTCCTCCATCTCTTTTCTCAGAGTACCGTAGTTTTCAGTACACAGATCTTTTACATCCTTTGTTAGACTGATTCCTAATTATTTCTCTTTTTGGAGTGATATTGTAAAAGGTGTGGTTTTCAACTTCAGTAATTGATATTGAGTTATTCAAAATTTTTATAACTTCTCGATTTAGCTTTGGTAACTCATATGCTTGTAGGAATCTTCCTTTTCTTCTGTGTTTTCCAGCTTATTCTAGTAAAGATTTTCAAAGTAGGTGTTGATGATTTTCTGAATTTCCACAGGACCTATAGTAACTTCACCTTTTTCATTCTTTATTGCATGAATTTGAGTCTTTTCTGTCCTTTTCTTGATAAGGTTGGCTAGGTGTTTCTCAATTGTTTTTTATTCCTTCAAATAACCAACTCTTTGATCAATTCTTTGTATTGTTTTCATCTCAACTGCACTAATTTCTGCTATGATTTTTATCATTTCTTCCCTTCTATAAGCTTTGACTGTGACTTGCTTTTCTTTTTCTAGACGGTTGAGATGTAACATTAGGTTGTTTATTTGTGTTCATTCTGTTTCCTGGATGTGAGAATTCACTACTATATATTTCTCTCCTAGGACTGCTTTCATTATGTTTCACATGTTCCAATATGTTGCATCTGCATGTTTATTGAATTGTAGGTATTGTTTAACATTGTCTTTAATTTCATATGTGACCCATTGGTTGTTAAAGAGGGTTTTATTTAATTTCCATGTGTTTATGTAGTTTTGCAGTTTTATTATTGATTTCCAATTTCAGTGCACATGGTTAGATAATATGCATGGGATAATTTCAATTCCTTTGCATTTACTTAAGCATGTTCTGTGGATTGTATGTGGTCTGTTTTAAAAAGCATCCCATGTGCAACTGAGCAGAATATGTAATCTGATGTTGTTTTGTGGAATTCTCTGTAAATGTCTACTAAGTTCATTTATTCACAAATTTGATTCAGTTCTGTAATTTCTTTGCTGATTTTCTGTCTAGTTGACCTATATCTTTGTGACCATGGAGTAACAGGGTTTCCATTATAATTGTGTTATTGTATATTTGATTTTTCATGTCTATTAATATTTCTCTTATATAGTTTAGTGCTTCTATGTTTGGTACACATATATTTATGATTGCTTTCTCTTCCTCTTGATGCATTCCACTAGCAAGTATGTAGTGACTTTATTGATCATTTTTGGTTTGAAATGCACGTTGTCTGCACACAGATTAGCTGCCTCTGCTTTTCTCTAGATTACTGTTGCATGGAGCATTATTTTTTATCCTTTGACTTTCAGTTTATGAATTTCTTTTTGAGTTAATATGTTTCTTTGATATAGCATATTGTTGGATCTTGTGTCTTGATCCATTATGCAAATCTGTTCCTTTTAATTGGTGAATCAAAACCATTTACATTGATGGTTATAACTGATATGTATTGGCTTATGTTTGTCATGTTATTTTCCTGTTGTTGGTTCTCTGCTTTTTCCTTTTGCTTAATTGCTCACCTTGCCTGGTGGCTTTTTTCCATTGTTGTTCTGGGAATTGTGATCATTTTCATCTCTATGTAGAATATCTTTCAGGACTCTTTCTAGGGTTTGTTTGGTGGATATGAATTTTTTAGTTGTTATTTGGCATGGAATTATATTATTTCACCATTAATTTTGAGAGATAATTTTGCAGAGTATATCAATCTTGGTTGAAAGTTGTTTTCTTTCGGGACTTGAAATACTTCACTCCAAACTCATTTTGACTTAAATGTTTGTCTTGAGAAATTGTTCATGATTCTAATGTGTTTTCCTTGATAGTTGATCTGTTTGTTTTCTCTAATGGCTTTTAATATTCTGTTTTTGTGCTGAATTTGTGAGACCTTGATCATTATATGTGTGGGTATAGATTTATTTTGGTTATGGCTGTTTGGAATTCTATAGGCCTCAATTATCTGTATATCAGATTTTGTTCTCATGGTTGGGAAATTTTCTGCTGTTACTTCTGCAAATATTTTTTTGTCATTTGTGTTGACTTCTGCATTTTTATCGACACTTATGTCTTATGTTGTTTTTCTTTGCTTCATCTTGGAGTTGTTGAATTATTGTTTCATGGTCCTTTGTTTCATTTTTAAAGTTGTTTTATTTCATGATAGCTAGCTGTGATTGAATGTTCAAGGTCTGAAAGTTTATCTTCAGTTTTGTTCAAGTGGTATTGCCAGCTTTTAATAGAATTTTCAATGTCGTGGATATTTCTTGGAAACTGTTTCATACATTCTAATTTTTTCCTATATTGTTCATTCAAGGTTTCCAACATTTTCCTGTGCTCCTGTACTTTTTAAAAAATCTATGTCTTCTCTAGCTGTGCTGATCAATTTCTTCATTAAGGTTGTCATTTCTTTTTTTACCTGAGAGATTATTTCTGATTTGATTTCCTCTATGGAAATCAAATCATGGATTTGCTTCTTTTCTTTTATTAACTTTTTTCTTTTCTTTTCTTTTCTTTTCTTTTCTATTCTTCTTTCTCTCTTTCTTTCTTTCTTTCTTTCTTTCTTTCTTTCTTTCTTTCTTTCTTTCTTTGTTTTGTTGTTATTTTTGTTGTTGTTTTTTGGTACCAGGAATTGAACTCAGCCTCATGGATTTGTTTCTTTACTTCAGTTGCTATCTTTTCAGAAATTTCAAGTGTGTAACTTCCATTATTTTCAATGTTTATGTCTCTTGTACTTGTTCCACATGGATTTGGGGTTTGAGACTGCATTTTTTTTGTTTTGTTATTTTCACCTCTTGATTAATAATTTGGTCTTTTTAATCCTCCTGTTCTCAACTGTATTTCATGTGCTTCTTAGTATTTTACTGTGTGGCTGACATTCAGCCGGTTGCCAGGCCCCATGTTCAAGGGAGATATCAGTCACCTGAAATCCTCCTACATTAAGCTATGTGCTTTTAATGTACAAGGATGAATGTCTTGGCAGTTCCTCATCCCTCCATCCAGGCTTATCCCTAGGCAAACAGTGTTTACTCCATAATCAAGCTTCTGGTGTCCTTGTTGATCTCTCTGAGATGTTATAACCTCAGGAGCCTCAGGACAATACATTCATTCTTGTTTCTTTGGGGTCAAATAGAATAAAAAAATGAATAACATTCATTCTATACCTTTTATTTTGTAGTTTGTACCACCCTTTGCTACTTAGCACATTTCTGTTCAAGCACAAATAATGTGTAAGTATCAATGGGGTTTTTTACTTTTAAATCTTTCTTTTCCATGTTAGAAGATAGGAAGAAAGAATGAAAGTTTTTTTTTTTAATCCCAACAAAAAAGTGTATACTAATTTTGTTTAGAATACTTGTAGTATTTATGATATTTATTTATGTATCTTATAACAACAGTCTAGACATTTTATGATATCTATAAATGATTTAGGGTCCCATTACTTATTATATCTAGCCAAAATTCTATATTACTATTTTTAATCCTTTTAAAATCATTTACCTTCTCTTGGTTTTTTTTTTTTTTTTTTTGCTATCAGACTAGTTATTCAAATTTGGTCCTAGGTAGGTTCACTGTTGGTCTAATCAATATCTAAGAGAAAGAACTATTAATCTTGTTTGTTGGTCTCCATCTAAAGTCATGAATGCAAATCTCAAAAGACAGTGAATATTCACCTGCCTCTTCTCCTTCTTCAGAAGGAAAGAGAGCTCAGTGAATCAGTAGAGGAAGTAGCAAATAAATCTGAAGGTCAATCAGTATAAAAGGAAAAACAGTGATAGGCAAAGTTAAACAGTGAAGAAAGACTTTATGCAAGGCTTTACCATGGGCAGTCAAGAGCAGACCTGAAATCCACCAAACTGATTAATAATTATTGCATATTCTTAGGGAGCATAATGTGATATTTTAACCCATCACTTCAAAAAGTTATCATTTTATTTGTTTGTTTGTTTATTTATTTTTTTGTCATGAGACCTGTTTTTTTTTCTTTTTCTATTTGAATACCCTGTACAATGTCTACTGAGCTGTTGAGATTTGAAGCTCACCAGGGTGCACCAGTTGAAGAGGGGGTTAGAGGTGGGTCTCTGGGCATCTGTGTTAGCCAATAAGCCACACAGATCTTTACGAAAAATTCTGCACCCTCGGTTAGGATTCCCTGCTAAAGTTGGGCTACCATCCTGCCATGGGCTCTGGAGGGAGCATGGCTGCCTTCCTAAGAGAGGCTCCAAAGAGAGAGCTCCAGTGTCCATGAGAAAGGCATTCTCAGGTAAGAAGCTGGTGAAAAACCTTTTGAAAGATTTACATCTGAAAGGGCAGAAAAAATATTTACAATTACATTCTTTCCTGTAAAGCGAATGCTGTAAGAAAGAGGAAGTCAAAGGTGTTTAGTGAGGAAAAAACCAGAAAATTTATTCAAGTCAAAGGAACATTAAGGCATCTTGATCATCAGGTATGTCATATGTTATCATAGCATCATAGCATGTCATATGTCAAAAGAAGCAAAGCGTAATATAGCCCCTCCCTGAAGCTGTTACCCATCGTTTGCATTGTTGAAAGTCTCTGTCTCTGGTGAATTGCCTTTCCTTTCTACAGCTAATTTTCTTCATTACTCAGCCTTTAATAGTGTCCATAACTGGTCAGTTGCCAATTCAGTGCCAATTTCTCTGTATTTTATTTGACCTCAGAAGTATTCAATAGACTAACCATGTTTTTCTTCTTAGGATTCTTTCTTACCTTCCCACATTTCTTGTTCCTCTCAATTTCATTTGATCCTTCTCAAGTCTCCTTGGCTAGCCCTCCTACAATAGCTAAGGTTGGAATGACCAAGGGCTTGGTCTTGGATCTTCTATTTTTCTTTATTCATTTTTGTTGTTGAATTGAACTATACAGTCCTTTCTGGTAACATCATACTGTTCCCTGTTGGCATCCTTGCGCTGGTGGCTGACTCTCCTATTAATTAACCCTCACTCTCCTCCATCTTCAATTTTTATTTTAGTAAATGACAATATTACCTACTTTTATGGTTTCAATATGGTTTTGTGTTCCCCAAAGTTTTCTACGTAAAAGTGTTTGTTCCCAGGTTGGCACTCTTGTGAGGTGATGGAATTTTTAAGGGATGGGGCTTGGTAGGCATCTTTAGGTCACAGACAGTGTCAAGTAACTCGTGGTACTTGGTAGTTCTCCACAGAAGTTAGTTATAAAGAGAGCAAGCCAACCACACTTAGTTTGCTCTGAATACTGGCTCAATATATGAGTGGTTATCACACACATACTGCTGCTGTGGTCATATGCCATGAAGTGACAGAACCAAGCTGAGGCAGGAAATCACAAGGTGGCAATGTAATAGGGCAGGTGGATGTAACCTGACAATCACAGACATGCAGGACACACGTGTTGAAATCCTGAACCTGGCACCGATCAGAGTGTGCTATTTTCAATTGTTCTCATGGAAGCTCAAGCAAGTTTTTGATAGAACAGTCTAGATCTGACTTCAGCCTGAGGAACTGAAGTCACCAAAGACAGATTCCATTAACACCATGGCCACTGTGAGGTCTTTCAGTGGCCCACTCTGCTCCCTGCAGGGTGTTTTGATTTTCCTAATTTCAATTGGCCCATGCTCAACCTTGCACAGCACATTTCTTTTCCCACTTTTTATACCTTGAATAAATGCAAAACATTTTTTACTTTTCTGGACCAATTATTTACTCAAGATAACAAGAACCTAGAGAGAATCTCTAAAAAGTTTCTAGCATCCCTTTCTTCCAATAAAGATTTCCCTCACCATGAAGGTTGTGCCAATCCATTTGGACTGTGAACTTGTGGAACTGTGAGCTAAATAAATGTCTTTCCTCACAGTCTGTTTCAAACATCTTGTAATTGTGATGAAAAGCTGACTAATATCTACCTAAGTCTGAGTTTGTATTTCCTATTATTCCCTCACTTTGCATATTCAAATTAAAAAACAATCCTGGTACTCTCATCTTTACATCCTTTCAGTCACCAGTATATTCCTTGCAAACTTCATCTCTGATTGTATTAATATTTTCCAATATTTCATTCTTCACAAAATCAAGATATGATTCCTTTGTAATGAAGGGGAGTGTTTCTGAGGAAGGATCCCATAATGAATAGTCCAGGTGTGCCTTGAACTCCTATGTGGTCCAAAGTGGTCTAGAACTTGTGATCTTCTTGTTAGCATCCTGAGTACTGGTGTACAGGTGTACCTAGGTTTAGAGTTTGTTTTTGTTTTTCAGTATAGGGAACAGAATTCAGGGTTTTCACAGAGTGTATGCCCAGCCTTTAAAAAAATTATTTTGAACTAAATCAGACTCACATGTATAAACATTATATTGTCTCAGTGTAAAAAACTGTAAGAGTAAATAGGATCCAAACTGTACAATAGATATTGAGAAAGTGACAGGAGCAGAAACTGTGCAAAAGGAAAGAACAACCACAATGAGGGAAAGGAGAAAAGAAAGCAGGGAAAAAATCATATATATGTATGAAAGATAATTACGCTACTAATCTGTATTAATTCATCAAAAAGAGCAGTTTGTGCCTCATTGTTTATCTGTTTTTAATGCCTATATCTTGTAATCTAAGCAACTACTTTGAACATATTAACCAATGTCACTCTCCTACTGTCTTGCTTTGAAATTCTGTATCCTCATTTTTGTTTTTTTTTCTCATCAAAAAAACCCCTCAAAAATTAAATTAAAAAAAAAATTTTAAACCAGGGTCTCCCCAAGTTGCTAGTTTGCCAAAGGTGAGCCCAAACTTGCATTCCTCCTACCTCCCAGAGTACTGGAATTCCAGGTCACCAAATGCCTGGCTATAAGGATCTTTCAAAAGCATATCAGATAATGGAACTTGCCATCTATAATTAAAATTAAATCCAAACTCTTCCCGTGCCCAACAAACCTCAGAGGGGCTGCTTTTCTTTGATGCTAAGTCTCTGTGATTCCCCTCTCTCCCACTGCCTCGGGCAGTTTTGCCTTACTCTCTGTTCCTGAAATTCTTTAGATGACTTCTTTTGGAATCATTGAAGAAAAATCTCTTGGACATTTATTTATCTTTTTGGACTTCATGGATGTAATCTTGGTGGTTTATAGAAGTACAAATTCACCCAGTGGCAAACATCGAAGTATTTCATCACCCTATGTTATGGCTGTGTCTAGACGTCCCCCTCAGGCAGTCATAGGTGGGGTTTTCAGAGGTGGCTGGGCCCAGGGTGTGTGTGCTGGAATTAGGAGTGTATGATCACTAAATTGGTCCACTGGTTGGTTTTGCACACTTCTGAGGTGGATAATGAGGAGGACCTACCTGTGAGTGCTACCTGCCCTAAGAACAAGTGACCTGGACAGAGTATAAGGTACAGGAAGAGGGCTGCTGTGGGCAGCTGGCTGCTTTACTCCTTTACTCCCGTCTACCTGCCATGAGCTGTTTCTCCTCTGTGACGGGCCTCTGCCCCGCCACCCCACCTTGGAGCCAGCCCACTATGAATGAACCCTCTACAAACTGTGAGCCAAAATAAACCCTTCCTCCTTTAACTTTGAGTGCTAGGCATTTTGTCTCAGCAACAAGAAAAGTAATTACGTTTTGAGCACGTGGGTAATTATTCATTATAGAATGGAGATTTATGAAATTTGTGAAAACCTGACTAAGCAAGGAGAGTTTGCAAACCGTTCACCCCTGAGTTACGTGAGGTGGGGATCACTGTTTTGTTTACTTTGCACACTATTTACAAACCTTGTAGATCACAGTTGGAAATGTTAAATTTTGTCTTCCTTAGAAAGGCGGGGTGTCTGTTTTGAGGAGCCCTCACTGGCACAGTGAGCTGACAGAGTGATTTCTTGCATTTCTCTTCCTTATGCGACGCCTGCTTCTCACACACCCTGCCTGGACCCTGCCTAGGGCAGATGGTCGTGTTTATATGTCGTGCAGCGCTGACTGAAAGCCAGTCAACTTACAACTAATCCGTGAGGGAAATAGCAAATGTCTTACCTGCCTTCATTTCGCAGAAGTAATATTTTTAATTAAATGCTGCATAAATGATGGATTAAATTGTTAACTAAAAATTTGAGATACTTATCTTTTTCCTAAAATAAGCACAAGTAGTTATCTTTTTTTTCCTAGAATAAGCCCATTCTTTTTGGTAAGAGTATTAACCTGACAGTTTTTAAACCTAAGATTGCCTAATAAAGGTTACCAATATGAGACAATTCTATATTCTGATAATAATCGAAGTATACTAGCACATGTTTAGGAAATTAAAACATGCATTTAGTTTGTGCCATTTTCTGAATGAAAATATAGTATATTCTTATAATACAAGAATTTTTATACAAAAAAGCAGAATGAATGAGAATTATCAGACTAAATTGGTAGCAGCTTCCTGTAAGCACTCAGGGTTGAAGTGGGAGGAACGCTGTGAGTTTGAGACCATTAGTGAGTTTAAGGCCAACCTAAACTACATAGTGAATCATTGTTTGAAGAAAGAAAGAAAGAAAGAAAGAAAGAAAGAAAGAAAGAAAGAAAGAAAGAAAGAAAATTACATATAATCCAACTGTTACGATAGTCAATGGGTATGTTTGTATATATGTATATAGAGAGAAAAATATGTAAAGATTATGCAACTATAGATTATTAGAGCAACACTAAAAGAACTGAAAACTAATTTAAAATGAAGTTTAAAATTAACCTACTTAATAGTAATTTTCTCACTTTCTAATATGCCACCAACAATTTTGTGTATTACTAAATTGAGAGGATATTTGTAAGAGGAAAAAATAGGTTTTATTTTTTATTTTGCAACAAATAACAAATGATTTTTCTTTAATTTTAAAATAAATGTAATTAGAACCAATCATTCTTGTTCTGTTAACACAAAAGGGGAAAAGATTGATAAGAAAAGAAAGATGTCTGAAGAAAGAAGAAAGAAAGAAAGAAAGAAAGAAAGAAAGAAAGAATTGAAGTTTTACTTTCTCCATTATTATATTCTTTATTAAGTTTCTGTTTTGGTTTAGTCTCACAATTCAGACCTAGAGATATTTTTACAATACAAAAGATAAGACATGCTATTCTAAGAAAACTGCTACTATGCTTGGAAAGATTCTAATTTTTTGGTGTTCTATTTTAATAAATATAGAAATAAAATTGAATGAAAAATTCAAACAAATATTATCATCCTTCCTAGTAGGAATGCTTTTCTTCCTTCCTTTGATTAGGCATTAGAACGAGGCAGTTGAATTTGGGAAATTTTAATTATTGCATGCATGTTTGAAGCTAAATATGAGTCTGCTTATATTTCACAGGACTTGACCCCACACGTCTACCTTACTACTAATAATAGCTCATCTATGAAATTAATGAGTTTAATTCAGTATGCCCAATAAAAATCATGTAAAATTCCATTTAAAAATGGACTTAATATGCTGATTTTTTATTATCACTGATTGGCAAGTAGAGTCTGAGGACCAAACTTGACTCAGAATAGTGCCAAGTTAGCAGAGTGAGGCTCCAAAAGTATTGTCTGATGGATTCATGCACCATACATCATACTCCTGGAAGTTCATCTTCCCTGTTTTGCTGAATTCAAAGAATTCCCAGGGTATATGTTTTCTAGGATGGCATTTAGTAAGCTTTCTGCTCTACTGACTACTCTTTCAGCTTCCAATTCATTTTCTTGTCCTTAACTCAGTGCTGTGCTTTCAGTTGGACTCCATGAAGTAGATCATCAGAATCCAGGATGTGTACATTTTCTCGATTAACTATGCAAAGAATGAGCTATAAAAATTAAAGATAATTTTATATTCCCTTATATAAAAGGAATAGATTTCTACTTTAAAAGTAGAAAATGAATTTATCTTGAACAATTTTTTACCCTTAGCACTTTTTTATTTTCTATTTTTAATGCAAATACTGAAAACTGAATATCACAACCAAGAATATGTATTCTTGGTTGTAAAATTACTATCTAAGTCTAAATTACTATGTAAATGTAAATGGTACTATCTAAATATTACTTGGTTGTAAAATTACTATCTAAATCACAGCTCTGGCCAGAAAGGTTTATAGGCAATGAAAAATGTTTCGCACATACACAAAGGTGATTTTTCTGCAAATCAGTGCTCTGGAGACATTAAGCTTGGGAAGAATTAAACAGTAATAAACATAAGTATTTCATGTACACTGTCATGCAAATGTACATTTCACCTTTCGTACCCTAAACAACACTTTAGGCAAATAGATAGCAGTCACTTATTTAAAAGTTATTTATCATAACTGTATTGTTTATAATCTGGGATCATAACAAAAGTATTTAATAGAATAGATATACAGCTCCACAAAAGGGATGCAAACAATATATATTGCACACATGTACAAAAAAATAAGGGGATGAAGAGACCCATGGAGAAGAGAGAGAGAATGAATAGAAGAGTTGGGGTGTGTTATATGCGTGCACCAATGCCACATGAAGAGTACAAACACTACGTGGTGTTAACGTGTACGAATAAAGAAAATGATCTGAGACAAGAATAGATCAAGTCACCTCCATTAGACCATCTAGCAGTCACTCTTCAAATCTGTCCTCTTCTTTTCCACCCTCTCTGTTGTGCACTTGCCCTACTTTCTGCAGCTCCATTATCTATTTGATTATTGTAAATATCAAGAGTTCAGAGATCCCGATGGGACATTAGAAAGTGAATCACAGCTGATGTCCAGAAGGGCAACTGTGAAGTGTGTGGTACCACTAGGTTATTTTGTCACTGGTATTATTACTGTGTCCCCCTGGTCTGAACAGCAAAGCCAAAAATACTCCACTTGGCTTAGCCACATCCTGATTATTAAACTGTAGAGCAATTTTGCTCAAAATTTCCTTCTAACATTTTAGAAAATAAAGGTATTTAAGTGGGGTTCTGTGATTCTGATTCTTTCGAAAGGTCACAGCTCTGGCCAGAAAGGTTTCTAGACAATGAGAAATCAATTTACCCTGAAAAGAGGGAGCCCTGGTTTCCCTTCTTCCTAATGGCCTTTGCTGGGGAATTAGAACGTCTGCCTCAGAAAGGTTGACAGGCTCTGGCATAGATGGGGGTGGAGTTGCGCTATAAACATGTTAGTGTCTTGACTGAGAATTGCTAGCCATGTAGATGAATGCTTGTCACATTCTCTGGGAGACACTTGTCACATCCTCCAGAAGACCTGCTTATCATTCACGTGGTCACTTCCATTACCTCCGCTCAGCTCGTGCTGACCTGCTATTAGGGACTCTAATTTAATTTCCCTCACCAGTGTCATGGGTTATTTCTCCCATTACTTTAGAGATTTAATTTACAGGGTAAACTCCATCACATGAAAGAAGGAGTTTTTCATGACAGTAGGAACCAGTGCCTTTTGAAGATTAAGACGATGCTGGCTATTTATCTTGGTCATCTCAGTAGCTGGCAGTTGAAGCTTCATTGAATGGTAATATATTCATATATTGATGGTGAGTCTGACAGGTAGGGAGCATTGTATATTTTACTGATTTCATAGAGTCACTTTTTAAAACAGGTATAGAATTTCTGGAAAATAGAGAAAGAATATGATACTGTTTTCTCTTATTTCCCTATGGAACTAAGCAATCCAACTTTTATAGATTTTATTAAATTAGAATATTTCGAAAGGACAATAGTAGGAGAAAAGACTTTTTTTTTTTTTTCAGGATTGTTTGAGGCTTAAGGTGTTATTTCTTTGTTCTTGGATCCAAATTGAAAATGTGTCTCTCAGTGAGCTACAGAGCCAGGGTCGATGTGCATCACCGTGGACCAAAAGACCCTGAAATGCACTTGTCAGCTTAAAACTTTCTCATCCTTAATTGCTAGGATGTTTAAATATTTCATTCATTTACTCCTCAATTTCAAGACCATGGCCAAATTGTCTCTTCCTTTCTCTGATGTTCTTGCTTTACAAACAAGCAACAGTTTTTACCAATGATCATCCATTTTCTTGGGCTGAGTTCAGTCGATAAACGGCTGATACTTTTTGAACTTTAATAAAGAAAAAGTAAATGGATCACACAGGCCTTCATGATCCTGTGGGTCAGGATGTTGACAGAGAAATAAACACATACGCACCTAATTTTCCTATAGTAGCTGTGGGTTTCTTGTTCAGAATCCGAACTTGAACTCTTTCTCGTCTCTTCTCCTTTGTTCACATCCTAGATCAAGCCCTCCAGGAAATACACAGGATCTAAGCCTATGTAGGATGACATCCGCAAGTATGAATTTTCCTGAGGACTGATACAGCCATCCGTCAGGTACCTTCAGAGAAGAGTGCTGGCCGTTACTTGGTAAGGAGGATGGCATAGGAGGAAGGAGGTAATCGAGGAATAAAGATGCTGGGACCTATTTGAAAATTTCAGTCTTAAGAAAAAAGATGACATTTGTTTTTATGTATTTTTTAAAAATTTTAATCTCTAGCATGGCCTATGACCTCAGTTTCACCAAAGAGACAAACCTAAATGCTGCTGAAGGTATTTTATACCCAAACTCTCAGGAGAAAGTCTCTCCTCTTCCCTTGTGGAGATCTTGATGATAAGTCAGAATAAAAAAAAATAAAAGCTGTATTCTTGATGACACTGCCCAGTGACTCTCCTAAGACAGTCCCCTGTTGGATTTATCCTAAATAAACAGTAAAAGAAGCTAGAGTTAGTGTCATTTACTACTGGTGACAAAATCCATTTCACACAGATGTACTTACATGCAGTGGCATCTTGAACTCCCATCATTGTGATCCACCTGTTGTTGAGTGGTCTTCTTCCTGTTACCCATAGCTGTGTTGCACCAAATTGGATTAATCACAAATGGAAAGTGCATCACTGGTTACCGTATCTTGTCCCCAAGGTGCACTTAAACCAGATTGTCTAGATTTGGCGCTTTTCACCCTCCAAGAAACACAGGTTGGCATGTTTAGCATGTTGTAAGATCAGGCCTTCAGTTGGCTTTTCTCTCCCACCCATCAGTATATACTGTTATGAGCCACCCGAATGCCATAAATAATCCTTATAGTCATGGATATACCTTATTACCCCCTGAATGTGATAATAAATGTGAATATTTTTATCAATTTGGTGAACTAAATATATGTGACTATTATAATCATTTTTATTGTTAGTATAACCCTTTTTTCAGTACATCATGTCCTCTTACTAGAATGCAGAATTCTGAGTAGTGTTTTAATGCTATGTAAATGTATGGGGATTTCAATAAATCTCTTCACCAATATTAAAAACAGGAACAGCATGATAACCTTCTTAGTCTGACTGGAAAATTAGTAGGAGATAGACTACAACACATAAGCGTAACATCTTCAAGAGTGTAAAGTATGCGATTTGAATAAAAAGTGTTAATATAAAGAAACAGATGTCAACCCAAGTGGGAACAGGGCTTGGTCTACAAGAAGAGCCAGTGCAAAAGCATTAAAGTAAAGCATTGACCTTTAAGACCATCCAGGGAAGAAAAACTTAAAAGACATTTAATATTCTAATAAAATTTCTCAGGTTCCATAATTTCCATTTTCCAAGGACTCCCAAGTTTCCTCAAAAATAACTGGATTTTTAAACCATTTTGACAGGACCAATCAACTACCTTTGGAGTCATTCTGAACAATTTTTCATGATTATACAGATTTTACTTTTTGATAATTGAATTGCTTTCTGAAGTGTTTAATCAGTTTTCATAACTTTTTATTTTTTTGTTATTCTACTTGGAGAAAAAGGGAATTCACCTATGGAGTGATGGAGTGGATTGCACTTTGATGGAATTTGATTGTACTCTGAAAATTACATGTGTAGGGGCTGGGAATTTAGCTCAGCGGTTCAAGCGCTTACTTGGTAAGTGCAAGGTCTTGAGTTCGATATCCGGTAAAAAAAAAAAAAAAAAAAAGAAAAGAAAGGTACACGTGTAGAGTCTTTGACCTTCAAATATTTGAGAAATTGCTAAGTTTCTGAATAATAGCAATTATAGATTATCTTAATAAACACATCACTTAGTTATATACCTACAACTAGAGTTTATAGAGACAAGATGTCAAGATGTTTCATAGTGTTGCAATGTAATTTCTGCTCATTCTTTTCTATTAGTGTGTGTTGTATGTAGTATATTACTGAAAATGAATAATTTGTTGTCTTGGTTGACTAATTCTTTTGTGTACTTCTTTGTCCTTGGAAACCTAAGGAATAAAATATTGCATCTGCTCTTGAAGCTGTTCGTGAATGAATGGATCTTGATGCCTAGTTGGGTAGTGATTCCTCAGAAATAGCCTTCCCTGGAATAGCTGTGTCCTGGAAATGTCCCCTTGGAGATGGTCAGAGGCATAATTTGCCTTTAGAGATGGCGTATATCCTACTTCATTTTCTAATTTAGTCCAGTAATTTGTTAAATCATTCAAATTCAGGTAATATTTTGGTGAAGAATCTGGCTTGTGGTTTAGTATCAAGGTTTTAGATTTGTCTCTCTTCAGTGATGAAGATTCTGATGACTGGGAAATCACTTTTTTGCATCTAACTGTACTCTAGGGATGATTTAACAGTTTTCTTCTTAATTACCTTGCCAGAGAGAGAGAGACAGATACAGAGACAGAGAGAGAGAGAGAGAGAGAGAGAGAGAGAGAGAGAGGGAGAAGAGAGAGCGACAGACAGACACAGGGAGAGAAAAGGAGAGAGGGCTTTGAAATAATGAAAGTATTTTTATTTTCTAATAAGAGCATTTTATTATTATTGCTAAAACCTTATAAAGCACTGAGCTAAAATTTGCACCACCTATGTTCATATACAAATTATTAATTTTTTGCTTGCCTATGCCTAAACTTAATTCTAATGGGAATCCTCATTTTGTTTGAATACTTGATCTAGGATCTTCTGAGGAAATTCCAACATGTCAAAATCTGTCCAGAGCAATTTGAATTTAATGTAGAAAATTTCTTTTTTATTTTCCCTCAAAGTAACTCAGAGACCTAGACATCTTGCTGCCCAAAGCTGTGTTGCTGGGTGAGGAGGGGGCATCTGGTCCCAGAATATCCTTTGCTCTCCCTGGTCATTTATCTGTGTATTCAATCCTCTCGTCTCATTTCTTTTTATTTCTTTTCTTTTTCTCTTTCTTTTCTTTTCTTCTTTTCTTTCTAGTAGACCCCAAGGAGGCTCTTCAGGTGTTACATTCTACATCAAGGTCTACTTTTCTTCAGGTTTCAGCGTGACTCCTCTTTGTGCTAACAGCAGGGCTTGCTTTCACCAGTCCTCAGTGTGACTTTCCTGGCATCCTTGGCCACACTGGGGTTGAGGGCGCTGACTCCTAACCAGCCCTCTTCTTTCCCATGGATGCATAAGGCTTTGAGGATGCATAAGGCAACACGCAAGCTAGGAGTTTGGTGTTCTGCCCTCCTTAATCTGCTAACCCAGTTGCACCTCATTTCTCTCCCTGACTGCCTGGGAGGAGCTGGCAATGTGTACGGCTCTTCTTTCTCTTGTGGTCCAGCTACCTTTTTTCTTCTTTTGCTGCTCATATGGAGAAAAGTGAGGACTGTTTTTTGATTCTGCTGCTATTTCATGCTCTGTAGTCAATTTCTTGCTTTCAGTTTTGCTGTAACATATTCCATTCAAATGTAGCCTATCTTAAGCCTGGATTGAGGCATTTTGAATGTGCCAGCCAAGACTTGATAGTCTTCCTAACACTTCCTAATGCTTTTCTGCTGTGATATCTCTGCAGGCCCTGAGAATAGCCACTTGTGTGAATCTAGAGATACTGAAGCAAGGTGAACAGGGAAGCAGAGCACATTATCTGCCCTACAAATTCATGTTCGTTTAATTCTCTTGGGATAGGAAGCTTCACAATATTGTTCAAAATGATTTCCGAAGAAGCTGGAAACTTGATATGTGAACAATGGGCATTTAGATCTCCAAAATACTTAAAAATACATATTCTTGGAAGTGTAAGTTACATGTCACATACATTTAACTGTTTTAATAGACATTCATGAGTTTCATTTTTCTCACTTCCTTACAAAGCTGCTGAGTGACTGTTATCTTTTGAAGAAAAGATAAAAGTATGAAGATAGATTAAAAAAATTCTTTGCAAATTCTTATGGATCTTATTAGGGTATAGTGGCTTTTAATGCCAATCACTTGTTTGCACATTAAGGGTGCTGAGTGAGGAGTAATTATGAATTACCTTTAAATATTTGGAAGAATATGAAATTGAATATGGGATATAACTCAAGTACATTTTTAAAAGATTGTCAGAAGTAATAGATTATATTTTTACTTGGCACCATATTTGTAGAAAAGAGAGATCTTGTAGAATTGGATATAAAAAGGTAAATAGGTTCAAGAGATTCCAAGAAACATTGATGTCAAAAGTTTTGGCTTAGAATACCATTTTTATGATTTGATCCTAAGAACAGATACATGTTGATTATTAATTTTGTATGGCAGTTATTTTGTGAATAAAACCATAGCCTTGTTCCCGTTGGTTAGTAGTCTATTCAGAGCTGGAGAAACACAGATAAGACTAAACTAAAGCAAATAAGCAAACAAACATACCTCACAAAATCAATGGTATAAATGCTACCGTTAAACCATGAACATATAGTATCAGAATTATAAGGAGGAACCACTGAAGTATCTGTGTCTTCATAAAAATGCTTTATATCCTCCCAGGACTTTAAATTTCATTCATAGTATGAAAATATACTGCAAACATCATGACACTGACAAGATTTAGCTTGCTAGCACTTTTCAATTAAGATCAACCAAGCTTTCTTCAGTTAACTGTGTCAAAATTTCGTGTTATGCTGTCAGCCTTGTATATATAAGACATGGCTGTGATATAACGATTCTTTAAAAATATCTCAATTTATGTGTACTTCATTTCCTATAAGAAAAAAATCTGTAGAAAAATGTGTTATTACTTAAAAAAAAAACAAAATAAAAGTACTATGGATGATTTAGATGCTGTAGCTACCTAACACCTAACCTAAACATCTTGGTTGGTCTTTTCTGATGATTAGTGAATTATGCAGTTGGAAATTCAGCCAAATCCAGCCTCAGACAAACTTTATTTAACTGTCCTTTCCCTGAGACACAATACCCAAAGAAGTTTAACTTGGCTCTCAGCTTCAGGGAGTCAGTCCATGGTCCCCAGTCTCCAAAGCAGCAACATCCTGATACAAGGAAGAGGTATAACAAAAATGCTTGGTTCTGTGGTTAAGAATAGAGCAAGCACAGTTCTGGAAGGCAGGGTAGAGAGACTGGGCATGGACTCCATCCCCATGATGCCATGACTTACCCAGTAAAGCATTCCCTTGGGCCACTGTCAAGCCAATCAAGTTGACAATTAAGCTTACCCTGCAAGGCACACCAGCCTAACATAATCCAGGTGGTTTTCATACAGATTTCTATTAGCTAACCTGGATAGAGGTATATTATTATTGTTATATATTCTGATTTTCTTAATTTCCTCTTATTATACCCACGTCTGGCACTAGGACTTTAACCGTTCATGTAGCAGCATGTTATGACTTACATCTGGAGTACCACTAACGTTTCATGTGCTCATAAGTGGGTCTTTTGGGATCTGGCTGAATCTACAGCTGTGATACTGGGATTAAGGGTATGTAAGAACTGAATGGGTTTAGCACAGTTCTGCATGTGGATAATGAAAGCCTTATCCCTGGTGTGAGGGACACCAATAGGCTTGTATCCTGGATGGAACAAACACAGAGAGAGAAGGCAGGTTTGCTGCTCCTGGCTGCTCCACCACGGACTGTTTCTCCTCTGAGAAGCCGCTCTGCTATGCCGCCCTGCCTTGGAGCTGCTGATTATCAACTGAAACCACTACAAACTCAGAGCCAAAATAAACCTTTCCTCATTTACCTTGTGGGTGTGTTTTTGTGTCGGCGACGTGACAAATTACTAAAACATAACGTAGCCAGACAGCGTGTCTCAGCATGTCTTCATGCTGTTTCCTAAATCCCAAGCTTTGCTTTCCTGGAAGCCAAAGCTCAGGCATCCTTTAGCATCAGCAGTGGGTGGCAGACATGGTGTTGGTCCCTGAACATTTGCTGGTTAGGCAAGATGACAAGTAGAAGTGAGGTGTAGACAATACAAATCTGCTGTGAAAATACCACTTCAACATTTAATCAGCTAAAAGTTTACCTACATTTTCTCTAGGATGAAGTTTACCTCTCTGTGGCTACTTTAAAACAGGCCTCAACAAATCTTCACATGGGTCTCTCTTCTTGAGCATCAGTTTCTCCCTAGAGTTCATATTTGTGAAAGAATGATACAACTGTCTGCCCCAGAAGGACAACTTCAATTACTATATTTTGTGACTGCAATAGTTACAGAGGCCATAAAGTAAGATACATTCTTTAAATAATTGAGTGAATCATGACTAGGAAAGAGTTATTATTTTTTTAATAATTTTTTATTTTAAAATGATCTCAGAGTGCAAAAAAAATTATAAAAATAGTTTCCATAAATCCAACATTCATTTCCTCTGCAATTAATATCCGTGTTCTTGTGACACCTTTGTCATAATTAATGAAGCAATAGTGACTGCTCTTGATTTTGACAGTTAATCAAGATGGTCTGAATGTTTCCCTCAGTTTAACCAAACTTTGAACAAATTATCTTGATTTCTCTTTACTTAAAAAAAATTACCTTAGAAAAACTGCAACTCTAAATTATTTCTCTGGCACTTAGGAATGTATACAATTTTTTTCCAGCTTCTTTGCAGATTTTATAACCTATCAAAGACCTATAAAGCTTTTTTATTAATCAGTTTTACAATGTTGGGACCAAGTACTTGACAAAAGGTTTATTTTTGGTCACAGTTTCAAAGGTTTTCAGCCACATATGGCTGGTTCCATTGCTGCTGGTGTCCAGTGACGCAGAACATCATGGAAAAGGGTGTGTCTGGCAAAGCTTCTCACTTCATCATGACTGGGCAACAAAGGGCTGTAGAAGAGTTAGGAAGTGGAAGAGGAAGAGGAAGTGGAAGAGGAAGAGGAAAGGACCAATATGGTCCCAAGGATGTGTTCCATATCTCACTTTGTCCAAAGCAGGCTCCAGCCCCAAAGTGCATTCAGTCATGAACTCATCAATGGATTAATCTCTTGAGTGAGTTTAGTGTCTTCACAATCCACTCACCTCTAAGGAGCCTCACAATCCAATTATGCTGACCATCAGTATTAACTGGCACACCATTTCTTTGAAATATGAATCTGGAAGCAGATAGATTTTGGTCACTGACTAGGACCCAGCTTTAATGGGTTCCAGTTAGCAAACACATGGATGTGCAAATAGAAGAAGACATTTGTGAACTCAGGAATGTGGTGCAAGAAGCTTGGTACATCTCACTGGTCAGCCTTCTCCTGATGACTCCAGTGCTTGTCCACTAGCTCATCCCCGTGATGAGAAATTCTCCTTCTTGTAGTTTCAAAGGAGTTGAGTTCAGTTTTTCTGCTTTATTGCAATAGTCTTGAATGCAGTCTCCCTTGACTACTTATTTCCCATACAATTCTTGCTTTGAGAATAATTTCTCAGATCCCTCCTTTTTTCTATAATTTTGATTTTGTGATAAATTCTGACTGGGTATTTTATAAAATATCCCTCACTTGGAATTTGTCTGGTAATATTCCCATGATTAGAGTCATGTTGTACATATCTTTTTGTGAAAATGGCGCAGACACAAAATGCCCTTCCTGTGATGGGTACCAGTATCAATATGACTTATAATTACTCATGTTGATCTTGGTCACTTGGATGAAGTCACTATTAGCATCCTTTTACACTGTAAATACTGAGTAAAACCCACAGTTAAGGAGTGTAGGTACCTCCTTTTTCATAGTGAAATATCTATCATCTATCTATCTATCTATCTATCTATCCATCTATCTCTATAATCTTTTTTAATCCATCTTCTACCATATACATTTATTTATATGAATTTTCTACCATCTATATCTATACTTATATCTTTATCTATATCTATCTATGAATTTTTCTGCAATGGAAGAATAGATTCATTGTTCATTCCATTTATTAATTTCATCATTTATGTGGTTGTGTGGGCATTATTATACTTTGGTTTTAACCTAATGCTACTTTTCCTATTTCATTTCTCTGCCACTGGGAGCCTTTCAGTAGTTCCTGTGTCATGTTGATATACCTCTATCTTCATTATATATATATATATATATATTTATAAATATATATTATATATAAATTATAATATATGTATATGTAATTTAATATATATATATAGAGAGAGAGCAAACTTATTATCTGGAATTCTTGGCATATAATAAGTAAACAAGATGCACAGAGTCAGAGCCAGGTCTCCCACTGTTAGAGTGGGAGTACAGAGTCAAGCCAGGAGAGGCAGGAATGATCCATAGCTAATAAATTAAAATTTGATAAGTCAGCATGAGTGATTTAGTTTATGGTAGCTTTTAATTTTATTCTTAAGTTTCATTTCTGGCAGAAGTAATTTTCCAGGTTCATAGTGTGTATTTTCTGCCTTAGTCCTAATCTTGGCTACTTTCCCCAGGAACCCTATTTTGTTTTTTCCTGATAATATCAGAAATAAAATCCTGGGTATTAAAAAAAAACCCTAGGTATTAAATGTGCTTGTTGCTATTTTGGTGATTATAAGCCTTCTCAGCTCACAGAGTAAGGAAATACATACAAACACATATTTCTATATGTGGAACTTATTATGTATAATAAGAAAAGTAAAGTAAATTGGCTCACTTGGATACCTCAAACTCTAATTCATTAATTTATAGATTATTTTAATCACTTCTTCTTGTTTATTTATATTCCCACTCCAGGAGTGAAAAACCTGGATTTTACCCTCTGCCTCCTTTCAATTCTAGAATATTTGTAGAGCGGTATCACAATAGTTAATCTATGTTTGTCTGAGAAATAACTTAGGGTTCAATTCTTATCCAAATTCCTTTTGCCCTTAGTTTTATGAATTGATCCCACTTATTTGCAGTTACTATGACAAGAATTCCTCCTCACAGCATTTTCAGTGAGATTATTATATATATGTATACTATTTTTAGATTTTTTTCTTCAAAATCCATATACTTCCTATATAATTATTTCAAAAAATTTTTAAGTTGCATATCCTTAAGTTCACTCTTTTTAAATTTTTTTTATTTTTTATTTTAAAGGGGGTAAAATTATACATAACAAAACAGAACAAAACAGGGTATAAGAAAGTAATGTAAGAGACATAAATTTCAAAGCATGACAACCAGAGATCTTCACTATGTATCATATTGTCTCTTGTTTTCTTCCAAATAGTTGTCCATATCTTCACATACAGAGAATTCATACAAAACAAAAAAAGTATAAAACTGATCCAAACAGAATGATGAAGGCATTTTAGGTCTTGAAGACCAGACAATAGGGAAGTCACTAATGGTTGTTATAGTGTCTCTCATTCTCTTCAAAATAGCTGTCCATACTTTCATGTATGTTGAAATTAAACAAAACAAAATAGGCTAAAATCACTCTGAACAAAGAATAATAGTATTGCTGGATTTTACATCATGGTACTATGGAATCACCACTGGATACTGTAGTGTCTCTTTTTCTTCAAAGTAGTTGTTCTTTTCATCATGCATTATATAATCAGTTCTCATAAACTGTTTTTAAGTTCTATGCATGCATGAGTCTCTACATGTATTTCTATCCTTTCTGTATTAGAGGGAAAGAAAAAAACAAAGCAAGACAAGGCAAAACAAATTCCTAGAAAAACATGAAACAATACAAACCAGAATATTGGATTGAGCAACACCATTAATCAGAACAAAGCAAAACAGTGATAAAAGTATTTGCCTTCAAAGAGATGGTAGAAGGAAATCCCCCCTATTTGTTACATTGCATATGGTAAACCTCTCAAGAGATGTCCAGGTCTCTGGCTCCCTCTTGCTAAGTGTGTGTGTGTGGGAGATATGTTTGATTCTCAGCCCACTCACCAGGCTCACAGCTGCTCACCAGGGAGGCCAATGGTTGCTTGTTTTCCCAGCATCCCAGGTCTCAGCATGGCGCAGGTCTCAGGAAACGCTGGTGGTTCTCGCCCTGGGCCACAGCAGCCTGCACGGCTCACAGCCACTCAAGTTCACTCTTTATAATGATTTCATTTCAGATCTTAGTTTTTTAAAATTATAGATTAAATGCTACAAATTTCTACTTAAACATTACTTTTATTGAATCCCAGTAATTTTATATCTTGTTTGCATTTAACTCAAAATATTTTTAATTTCTTGATACATTTTTTCTCTGACCAATAGATGATTTAACAGTGTGTTGTTTTATTTCCTAATATTTAGAAATCTCTAGTTTAATTCTACTCAGTCTAAGAACATGCTTTTCATGACTTCTATTCTTTTAAATTTCTGAAGGTGCTTTCTGTCCAAGAATCGTTTGAAGAAAGTTTTCTGTTAGCTTTGTAAGATGTGTGTTCTGTGGTTGTTGATGAACTAGTCTGTAAATGTCAATTAGATCAAATTGATTGATAGTGTTGTTCAGTTCAACTTTATCTTGACTGATTTTCTGCCTGCTTAGACTACCACCTGCTAAAAGACAGAAGCTGAACTCCACAGCTCTAGTATTATACCTAATTTTTGTTGTTGTTGCTCCTCTACCAGCTTTTGCTTTATATTTACGGTGGTGTTATATACTTGTATAAGTCAAATACTTATACACTTAGGATTACTACATCTTCTTGAAAGTTAACTCCTTATCAGAATTCAATTTCTTCCCTTCTCTATCTCTGAAAATTTTTCTTATTGTAAGGTCTACTTTTCTGAAATTAAAATAGCTCCATTTTTCTCTCTCTTGATTGGGGTTAACGTAGGGTTTACGTTTATTTAATTTTAACTACTCTTTCTGTATAGTTTGAGTTTCTTGTAGATAAACATATTTTTTTTTTTATTCATGCAGACAAACTCTGCTTTTTAATTGGTTTAAAAACACAGGTAAAGTGATTTACTCACATGGTTACCTGTTTGTGACTATTTTGTACTCATAGCATTTGTTCTTATTTCTCTTTCCACTCTGCCTTTATTGAGCATTGTATTTATTCTTTTGTCTCTTATTAACATAAAATTTATTATCAAAAAAATAAATAAAATTTTATTAAATAAAATTTATTTTTATTCATGCCTTATATTGTGCTATAATTATGCAATACACTGTTAAATCATCATTTTAAACTTTTTTTTTACACCAAATAAGTATAAAAAAATAAAACATCTCACTGGTTTTCACTTTACAGAGCTTTTGTGCTCCTGATGCAGCCAGGTTTCTGACCAGTGTCCTTTTCCTTCTGCCTGAAGAGCCCTGCCCACATTTTTTGCAGATCAGATCTACATGTAATCCATTCCCTCGGTTTCTGTTTGTCCAATTAGTGTTCTGTTTTTTCTCCTCTTTTAAAGAACAATTTCCAGAATGTACAGCTATGGGTTGCTGTGTTATTTCTATTATCAATACTTGTGTAGTTCACACCAGTGTCTTCTAACTTGAATAGATTTTGTGCAAAATGGCCTTTACTTTGATACCCAGTCTTCTAGACATAGTGTATTTCTTGCACCTGACTTCATTTGGTTTTTTTTCTGTCTGGGTTCCTGAACTCTGAAAAATGACATGCCTAGAAATGTTTTTTTCTCCAAACTTCCCAAATCTGTGGTTTGATATTTTTATTAATTTTAGATTTCTCATACCAATTACTGCTCAAGTATTTCTTTTGCTCTGTTCTATTTTCTTATTTGGCATTCCAATCACACATATATTATACTTTTTGAAATTCTGCCTGAGGTTTTAGACATTTTATTCTATTTTTTATAGTTTTTACTTTGCAGCTGGGAACACTGATGTATCCTCAAGTTGGTTGATTCCTGTGTTAATCTATTGATGAAACTCCTGAAGGCAGTTTTAAAAAATTTAGCTGTGTTTTTAATTTCTTGTGTAACTGAGAATTTCTGTCTCTCTGCTTACCTGATGTGCTTTTACATTTTCAACTCTCTATTAGTGTTAATTTAATTGATCGTAGGTATTTTAACCTCATATATATAATATCTAAAATAACCCCATCTTTTCCAATTATGTGATAGTTTTCTGGCATTCCTTGTAATTTTTGTACAGAGTCAATATCAGTACAGGTGGTACATGGGGGACTGAAAGACCATCCCTCAACCTGAACTTAGGCGACACTCCTGAGCTGTTCCTTATAATGCTGTTTCTGAGAGAAACAAAAAATTAAATTAACAAAGACCAGGAAATCTCTAAAGTTCCAGGCCAGCACACAGGTGTGTTAGAAATCAGGGGCGCCTTCCAGTGACATTTTCCACACTTGCACCTCGTGAAGGGTTCATACAAGTGGACTGTACCTCATGAATGAAATTTAATCAGGCTAAATTCTGGGACAGGAATGTGTGCAGAAAGCTCCTGAGGTGATTCTGTGGATCATCTCTGTCTGTCTTATGTAGAGACCCAATGAAAGGCTCTTGGGCTGGGGTGCACATCTTTTAGAATCTAAAAGCATGATTTATCTTGTGGTTTCTATTTTCCTGTTACACCAACTTGACTTTTCTATTTATGCCATGTTTCTGTGTCTGTTTGCATGGACCCTGTTGTCCTGGGCATGTCTCTCTCTGTCATCATCAAAGAATGTAGCTGTTTTATTTTTCCCTGATGAATGTGTGTTTGTAAATTTTTGATCACCATACCATACAGAAGATCCTGGCATCTGTCTGTTGGATCCACCACTCGGTATCAGCATGTTATAGTGTGAATAACTAGTGTAAAAATTTCCTTCCCAGCAGGGTTCAGGTTGGCTTTTGATGAGTTGTTTAGTGTTAATGTTTGCAACAGGTGCCAAGAGCTTGAAAAGTCCTTGTTGTCCTTTTACCTCTCTATTGTTCTCTTTGGGCTTCCTTAGATATCTTTGTTCAGAGAAATACATTTTGGAAAAATTACCCAGAGATAATTTGAATCTTATGATGGCATAACATGTCCAGTATAGAGGGGAAGCTGTCTATACTCTTTTGCCTAAATTTCAGTCTTCTGTGAGTGTGTGCTCCAGGCTGCCTATAATTGTATCTCCAGTGGCACTGCACCCCTCCTGTTCCAGTCCTGTGTTCTCTTTATAGATTACTAAATTCCAATCTATTACTGTGTGGCTTTCATCTCTGTGCAGTAAGTACTTTTCCCTTACATGACATAAGAAAATTGCAAAAGTCTGGAGTAGGACAAATGTCCATTGCGCAGCTGGGATAATTCTTTAGTAAATTCTTTTCCTGTAAACAGTATGTCTTTTTTATGGATAGTACTTTGGGTTTATTTCATAATTATTTCATTCTCCTTCAGCTTTTTAGAATTATGAGGTTTATTTCTTGGCTCTTTTTTTGGAGGCAAAAGTCATATGGGTGTGACATCTAGGAGTTTAGCCACGAGCAGCAGTTCATCGATATTACCAGTTCAGTATTCCCATTCATTTATGATGAGCAGGTTTTGTGTCACATAGTTGAATGTCAGATGTAACTCTCCAGATGTTTCTATTTCTCCAGATTTTCAGGTGGTGGTTTACTCTGCAGCACCATATTTGCGATACATCCAAGAAAAGTCACTGACTTTCAGTATATCTAGCTTTTTACCGTGTTGCTGGGAGTGATAACTTCCAAACTCTACTACATGCCAGCATTCGCACTGGAAGTCTCAGAATTTTTAAAAATGTAAATGATTTGATCAGTAAAGTTGTTGGTGAGATAGATAACTAATTCTTTCAGATGAATTTATATTTGTAGCGCCAAAATTGTATAAATAGTATCTTACCTCTCTAATTCTCATTCTGAGAAGTAGAGTTGATAAAAAGCAGCCTACCTTTGCAACAGAAAATATTCTGGAGCAGAGAAACCTTAAATCCCTTGGCAACAGTGATATAAAGCATTATAGCAATTATAAGTACAGAACTTCACAAAAATAGCAAGTGCTGTAGATTCTTGACCAAGTTTTGTGCTCTTCCCCTTTTCTGCCCCTTACAGTTTCTTAATTACTTCTAATTAAAGAAAAACATGTGTCTATATTTCACTCTAGAATTGACACATTAGAGCTTCTTGCTTAGATAATCATGTATTTTGACAGACATAGAAACACTCATCCTAACACATCTTCTTTGTTCATATTCTAATCCCAAATGATCAGATGCTTATCAACTATTCCAGTAAAACATAACAATGAAATCTTTTAAAACATGATCTTCCCTCACAGGGATTTGATAAATAAGACCAACAGAGCTAAGAGAGTTTTAATATCTATGTGGTGATATATTCTGTGTGTTTCCTAAATTCTCTCATACCAGGGTGACTGCTTTGGGAAATTAAATGTGAAAAGTGTAGGACCAAAGTGATACGTAGATTATTTCCTATCTCAGCAGCCATCAGCCACATTGCAGTGTCAACAAAACAAAGGAAGATGAATCTCTTTATTTTCTATTTTCTTGGGAGATTCTAACAACTGAAGTTAACTGTTGTTTTACATTGATTCTTTTAAACAATAAGTAAAGAAGATCATTAGTTGTATTAATGACAAAATAAGTAAAATGAGAATGTGACAAGTGACATCTTTGGGCAATGAATGCTTATCTCAGGAGAAACAATATCATCAGTTTTATAAAATATATGTTCAGAAAAATTGTTTTTAGTGCTCAATTATTAAATAAGAAGCAAATATATACCACAGTATACACATGAAAAAGTAACAGAATGGGGGACAGGATAGAATCTGAAAATCGTTGAGTGACTTTATGCCAGACTTGAGCAGAGTCCAGGATATTAGTATAAGTTGCACAACTGGGACTCTGAGACCACATCACCTCCATTTGCTTTAACTCAGGGGACAGCTCAGGTCCAAACTTCCCTTGATTGACCCAAAGGAGGAAGAAATAAGCACAGCAAAGATCCCAGAAATTCCTAAATCCTAGAGCAGGTAGCACTCATGTTAGAAATATTCACATGACTTATCATGACTTTTCTCACTCAGAATTTGTGAATGACTTACACCAACCTGCTGCATACCATGCAGGTAGTTATAACCAAATGAATTATGGGAAAGGTCAGGTGCAGTAGATACCATTGAGATGACTCCATCCTCCGTCAACCGTGTCCTTAAGGACCCAATGAGAGGAGCTCATTTTCAAATACAAAAGCCCATTTTATTCCTGGGTCAGTCCTTTCACGCTGCTGGGACATCTTTCCTTTCTGGCCATACCAGTGTGTTCTTTTCTATTAGCAATGTCCCCTTTCTCCCTCCCCTATGAGACCGCTCACTTTCATCATACTTTTCCCCTTTAAACTTTATTCAACATTACTATTTCTTCTGATGCCATTCTATGCCATGGCTAACCCTTTGCTTCTCACTCATGAGAACCTAGCAAGCCCAACTGGCCCCCACCCTCCATGGTAACAATGTGGTGTACAAAGCACAGAAAAATGCTGTGGGTAAACAGTTTAAAGTGCAGTAGCCCCTTTATCTGTAGTCATGAATACATTTCAAGACCACCGATGTATTCCAAAACCTGCAGATAATGTGACCAACAATGAATACTTAAGTCCAGGCACTCAGCTTTGTTCTGTCACCACTGACCAAAACAAAGGACATGGATTTTGGTACAAAAGAAAAAAAAAAGATTTATTCAAATCTAGATCTGAGGAGATAGAAGGGTCCATTTGGCCCAGATTTCCATCTCACCATGTACAGTTGTGTTGAGGTCTTTTCTAACAAGCAGCAGTGAGAAGGAGCTGTGATTGAATGGCAGACATGCTTAGGTTACCCAGATCTCTCCCTTCCTCATGGAAAAGAACAGCATTGGGGCCGATTTCCTGGTGCCAGGATCCGCAAATTCTGTCTGTGTATCTGGGCTGAGAAGCAGCAGAGGTAACCATTTATTCCTAATGCCCAAGACAGTTTAGAGAATCCGCATCTCTAGAGGAAAAACATCTTATAAGGTTTCAGCTTTCAGCGTTGGTTATAATAGTACCAAGTGCTATAAAGTCTAGAGCAATAAGCTTTATGTATATTATGTTTTTCCTATATACACATACCCAGGACAATTTGTAAATTAAGTGTGGTAAGAAATTAACAACAAATAATAATAGCATAAAACATTTATAACATTTATAATTATATAAGGGCCAGGGGTTTAGATCAGTGGTGTAAGCACCTGCCTAGCAATCACGAGGTCATGAGTTTGATCCCTGGTACAAAAACAAAAATAGTAATCCAATGCACCCACATTTTTCAGTGGTATAATTATATACTATAATAAAAGCTATGTGAACAGGTGATTCCCACTTGCTCAAAATCTCATTGTATTTCCTTCAAGGATCCACTTTATGGCTTTCTTAACATTTAAAAGTTGCCAATGTTCCTACTTTTGTGCTGTACAATACAATAAGTCCCTGACCTAATAGTGAGTTCCTTCCTGGAGAATGTTTGAAAGTCAAATTTATTCATAATTCGACAAAGTGAATCATTAACAATATACCTGTGACAGCATGCAATTTGAATGCTTGTAAAATCAGGGACTTACTGTACTTCTGAAATGCTTAGTATTTTTGTACCATAATTGAGAGCAGATAGCTGAAATTCTAGAAAGTAAAGCTGTGGGTATCTGCTGCATAGAGAAAATATTATACATAATGAATTATATAATAAATATATATAAATAACTATATAATAAAACATATAATCTGCATTTCTTTGTTTTTTTGCCTCAGTGTTCCCTGCAAGATGAACCTAAAAGATTTGTAGCTGTTACAAAATCAGCTATTGAATTCTTACTATGGAAAAGGTACTGGGGAAAAAGTTTCATGGGTTAGTAAAATGTATTCTCTCTGTAATAAGAAGGTCCTATCTTTTTGAGATGTTAGCTCAGTGGTAGAGAATTTGCTCTGCAAGCACTAAGCCCTGGGAACAGTCTCTCATAACACACATACCACTACCACCACCACCACCAGTGAACAAGTATCATGTTATGTAATGGGCAAGAGCTATTTGGTCATATTCTAGTAAAAGTTTTAATAACCAATTTTCAGAGTATCTTTCACTTATAGCTCATTGCAGTCTGCTTTTTTCTATGGTATGAATTTCCTCACCATCACTGACTTCAAGCTACTATGGTGGTGATGACCATATTTAAAATATCCTGAAAATTTAGTCCACTCTTGCAAGTTTATATAGGGTTGTTCCTGCATGGCACTGATTTATACATTGTCTTGAGCTATTGTGACCTAGAAATGCATTCTACAGAAATGAAAAATTAGGCTGATTATTATGAAACTCGGTTTTGGGATAGGAGGTGAATGCTGGTTAATTTAAATAGGGATTGTTCACTATTCCAGCTCTCTAGTTTACCCACTGATTTGAGTTTATTGTGTGTTTCTTTTGCTTTCTTGAGTAGTGGGAATAGGACTTTCCTTCATACTCAGAGAATAGAGTCATTATTAATGCACTGAAGCATGGACTGTGAGGAAGAACTACTTGTTAGGTAGCAGGAGGGTGAAATGAAATGTCTAGTCTGTCCTACTGCTGGGGATCAAAGAGCCTGGAAATATGGTAGGAAGAAAATGAAGACATGAAACAGACATTTCAGATTTATGGCTTATAACCTGGGAATAATGAAGAAACAAGATGTGAATGTGAAGAAAAAGTCATAGCTTGTCAGTAGTTTGGGACAATTCTATACATAATATATAAATTTTTGACACTCAAATATAAGTGAGTATTAAATTTATATGCAAAATATTTCAAAAAATAAGTATCACTGCTATCAGGACTACTTTTAACCTTCAAATAGCACAAACAGATTTAATTTTAGATTGTTTTTCTTAGTCTTTGGTTAAAAGAACACTACATTTAATACGCTACGTGACAGAAATTTGTGGTATTTCAGAGAGTTGGATGTTAAAGTGTGAGTAGTTTTGAATGGAAGTGGCTTAAATAAGTTGTTATGATTGATATTTTGTGTCAGCTTGAGAAGTCTAGATGCTTAACTAAATGACTCAGCAGGTCTAAATCATGGGGTGTCTTAGATTAGCCACTATTGTTCTAAGAGGTTGTTCCTGTGTTAATTACAGAAAGTCAGAAGTCTAAGTGATTCAGCAGAGGGCCAAGGTCCTTACTTTGTAATATCCTCAGTCTGTACAAGAGAAGGGCACACAAATGGTTTGAGTGCTACAGGTGCTAGAAGGGGAGTTGCCCACTTACAATATAAGGGAGGAAAAGAGGATTGCACTTCCTGCCTTTTTGCTTTTGCTGCCTTTGCTGTCTTCTGCTGTCTTGCAGTACTGTCCTTCAGCTATGCCTTAATTCCTTGGAGACAGCTGATTCTGAACTGTAACTTCCACAAACATTGAGCTAAATAAAAGTTTCTTTCTCTGATTTTTGGTGCTGAGTATTTTGCCACAGCAATGACAGAAAAGTAACTAATGCATTAGTTAACATTAGATATTTATATGAAGAAACTATCAGAACTGCTTTCACTTAAATGTTCCTTGATTGATAAAGTTGACACATTGCGCCAATTTGAGAAGTTTAGAAGTTTAACTAAGAGACTCAGCAGGAGCCAGGATTCTTATTTTGTAAATATCCTAATCCTGTGCAAGAGGAGGGTGCAGAGATTTTGTGAATGCTACACATTCACAAGAAGGGGGTCGTGGCCTGTGTAAAATTTAAGGGAAGAAAAGAGACTTGTTCTTGTCTCCATTTTTTGCTCTGGCTGGTACCTTAAAGTGTGGTCCCAGTGCCATACCACCCTGTCTTGGAGCCAACTGTTTGTGGACTGAAACCTCCACAAACAGTGAGCTAAATAAACCTTACCTTCCTTAATTTTGGGTGTCTGGTGGTTTTATCCCAGCAACAAGAGAAAAGTAACTAAGACAGAATTTGGTACCAAAGAAATGAGGTCATTATTGTAACTGTACCTGGCCATGTGGTTCAAGATCCTTTGGGAATGGCTTGTGGAAAGAGTTTGGAAAAGTTCAGAGGTGATGCTTGAATGCATACAGTTGGAGTGACCTAGGGTGTTCTGCATGGGAGATTCTGGTCAGAGCTCAGGAGACCAGAATGCTGATAGAAAGCCTGCTGATAAAGACCAGGCTTGGGAGGTTTCTGCTGGGAAGAAAGACTGCATTGGTGTTGGACTCTAGCTGATGTGTGTTATAATTTGGCACAAAGTTTGTCTGCCTTTTGCTCATGTCCAGAGACTTTGCCTGAGATGGAGATTAAGGGTGATGGACTGATTAATCTGGCAGAAGAAATTTCAAGGCAGTGTAAGGTTGAGGCAGTGGCATGGCTATTGCTGGGGGCTTTCATCCAGATTTATGTTGTGAATCAAGGGCAAAGAGCCCAGCAGGATGATTTAAAATGAGTTTGACCAGGAAGGGAGCTCCAAGAAGGCTATGGGCTATGAAGGTTGAGATGAAATTTCCTCTGCTCAGAAGGAATAGGAGAATAAAAAGGTGACCTGTGAGCATCATGGGAAGAGGCAGCTGGTCCCCACACTTAGCAGCCTCAAAACTGCAAAAGTGAAAGACTTTGCTTAGAAGAGAAAACCTCAGAGCTCCAGGATGATGATGGTGGCCACACCAGGTTGCAGAATGGAGACAGCATAAAGACTCTGTTCCTCAGAATCTGGTTCAGAGTGCCCAGCAATCCAGGCACTGGACCCCTACATCCAAGAGAGAGGAAAGCCTGGCTGTTACTCCAGCTGGCAGCAGGCACTGGCATCTTCCAATTAGTGATGGTTTCAGGTGCATACACAATGCAAGGGTTCTGAGATTAAAAACTCTTTCATCCTGATTTCAGAAGGCCTGGGTAGCCAGGCAGCATAGCCCCTGAGAGGGCAGTGTGGAAAGCTGTGAGTGTGAAGCCAAAGGTGCAGTGGAGACCCCAGAAGTTTGGAAAACTGCAGTGAGGGAGCAAAGGCAGCCCAACAGAGAAGCCGTGGGATTGGTAACCACCAGAAGTGCCATAGAGTGGGAGTCACACGAGCCTTTTGGAGCTCAAAATTTGCCACTGATTGCTTCAGAAGCTGCACATTCAACTACAGGACTTAACATTTGCCCTGCTGGATTTTGGATTTGCTTTTGTTCCAATGCTTTGTATTCCCCTGTTTGTAACTTTTGGAATGGTAATGTTTATCTTTTGCCATTGTATGTCAGAAGTGTTAGCTTGCGGCTAAGGTTTGCCTTATATCTCAGAGAAGACTTGGGACTTGAGCCTTTCAGCAATGTTGAAACTGTTAGGACTTTGGCAACTTTGCAGATGGGCTAAACGCCTTTTGCCTAAAGGGATGTGCATGAATCTTTAGAGGTCCAAAGACAAAATGTTGATGAACTTAATGCTGGTTCCTAAGTATTGTTAAGCGATATTATAATGCTCAAGTTGCAAAATGTCAAAAATAAGCATGCCTTTGTATCTGGAGGATGATTTAAAGAAATATTTCTGGTTGCCAAGTTGACAAGTAGTGGATTGTTATAGTTGGTAAATTGTGTCAACTTGAGAAGTTTAGAAGTTTAACTAAGATACTCAGCAGGAAACCAGGGTTCTTCTTTGTGAATATCCTCATCCTGTGCAAGAGGAGGGCACAGGGGTCTTGTGAATGCTACACCCACCCTGGGGAGGGGGTGGTGGCTTGTGTAGAATATAAAGGATGAAAAGAAGCTTACTCTAGCCCCTCTTTTGCTCTCGCTGCTGCCTTGAAGTGTTGCCCCAGAGCCATGCCACCCTGCCTTGGAGCCAGCTGATTATGGACTGAAACCTCCACAAACAGTGAGCTAAATGAACCTTTCCTTCATTTTGGGTGTCGGGTGGTTTTGTTCCAGCAACAAGAGAAAAGTAACCAAGACAATGTTATTTTAAATAAGTTCATTTAATTTCTTGGATTTACTTAAGTGAGTTGAATATAAAATACAATTTTCACTGTAGTTGATAACAACAATGATAAATTTTATCATACAAAGCATTATGAAGTAAATAGGAGTAGCGTATCTATTGTGTAAGAAATGTCATAGAAACCTGATTTCTGAATCCACTGATACATCTTCATATATAGAAGAATTATACTAATTGAGCATGCTAGATCTCCCATACCCATTACCTCACTTAATCCACAAAACACTCCTGATGATAAAAATTTAATTGTATTTTTACAGATGATAAAATAATTTTTCTCTCAATAATTTAATTTCTTCCTTGAATTTTTAATTCTCTTTAAAATAAAACTAATGTTTTTACATAAAAGACAAAAACCAAATCAATATATAGAATCGGGAACAGGTTTGCTTAATGTTCTCATGGCAAAGATAAGAAATTGTCTGTTCACATTTTTCCAGCTGGCAACTAAAATTTTAGGCAGAGACACAGGTTGCATTTTACCCATGCTTACCTGGGTAGAGAAAAAATGATAAAGAGATCTACTACAGACTCTAAATTTATTAAGATAAGGGCCATTAATAAATTTTGTGTTTTCTTTGTTTTAATTGGCTGTGTCTTCTCTACCCAGTTGTAAACAGGAGATGTTACTTCTTGACCATACTAGAAGGCTAAAATTAGGTAAAAAACTAGGCAGTTCTTGCTAACTGGACTGTTCTATGGAAAGCAACACGTGTACAATCAGAACTTTACACAAACAATGCACATAGAATCAGACAGGTTCATGTAATTATACCACTTGGACCTTCACTTTCAAATTTTATTTGGTGAAAAGGTCATCTGTTTGAAATATCCCTTGGCTGTGACTACAGAAATACTACCCAGTCTTTAAAGCTTCCCTTAAATATGCCTTAATCCAAACTTTTCCCTAGTCCTCATAATTATCTGTAATTTATTCTTTTAAAAACTTCCATAGTACTCGTATCCTCTTTATGATGCTATTTAATATTTAGAGTTCTGCTATTAAAACATCATTTCCTCCTTCCAGGGGCTGCAGGCTCGTGAGAATAAGGACTGTGTGTATTTCCTGTATTCCTGCTAGGCATCCTGTACTTTGCAGAGAGGAGGCAGCTCACTGCATACTTTTTTCACTTACATTTTATGAAACAGTATTAATATTAATGATCATCCTCTGAGATATTCTCAGAAAGCAACCTTTGACTTTGTGCATAAAAATGTAGGGTAAATAATAAAATGAAGGTTAGGAAGGTTCTATATCTGATTTATCACTGTAGTGAAATAATCTCAATTAATTTGATCACATCCATATTTCTTGACATGTTGTTATAATTTTTATGTGCCTATTCATGAAATTTTATTGCTGCAAAATAATAAAAATATACCCTGTGATCTGAGTATATATTGTTAATATAACTCTTTAAAAAAGATCTAAATTAAATAGATTCTGTGACATCAGTAGTATATTTTGTTCAATCCTTTAGGATTAGTCTCATCAAAATGAAGCAGTTAAGTCCTTTTTTACTCCCTTGGTGGTTCTTTTTGGAAAGGATAGGTTTTTAACCAGAATTTATTAAAAGATAAATTCATAATCATGAAATAGTTAGAAATTTCTGAAAGGTATTACAGTTTTATGAAATCAGATTATCTTTACATAAATAATATCTATTGCTTCATTAGGATACTTCTGTTTGAAAAGCCCTGATCAATTAACTTCCAAAAGAAAACACTCACACAGAGATTGTTTGCAACTGGGAGGACTGAGAGACAAGACACCATGTCAAATCAAGTCAGGGCCACCGGCAGTACTGAGAGCCAGTCCAACTGTAAGTAGTGAGCCCACGTAGTGTTCAACCTGAGTCATTATTCAATTATTTGATTATTATAGTGTTTATTATTCAATTATATTTCAACTTGAGTTATTAATCAGTTAGTCAACACAATAGTCTTTCCCAATGGAAGAGCAATTAATTACCACAAGGAAGAGCTTCCTACGTTCTTTGAACTATGTGTCATCATGGTAGTCAGAAAATTTTGACATCAACAAAATAGCTTCCATCATTTGCATATATGAAGTTAGTTTTCCATTGAATTTTCCCCCCACAATGGACAATCATACATGCTTGAGAAGCTAAAAATGTTGCTGTTTTGTGTTATAAACATACTAGGCTTTTGCATTTATTACGTTTCCAGGTGTTCACTGCTTGAGGCAAGTTTGGGCTTGTTAAATGCTTAAAGGGAAGTTTACTACAGCAGTATATGCTTGGTTTATTTCAAAGACTAAAATGTAGAAAGAGAAACAATCTTTAGTTTTGTTTCTATCTTGTAAAATTGAGTTGTTTTCCTATACCAACAACTCAACAAAGAACCATGCTACTTCTGAAAAAGTCACGCATCTACTTCTTCCATTAGTAGAGTATATAGTGCGTGCTAGGTTGTGCAGAGAAGTGACTCTTTGACTGCTGTTGACTGTGTCTTCCTGACACCAGCACTGACCATATGAAGAAGAGATACTGAGTAAGGCAGCATAGTCAGACAGAAAAGAGTTTTTATGTAAAGTGAAAATACAAAAATGACTCTCCAGTATAGGTGATCTGCATTCACACTCATCGAATTGCACATAATCTCACAACCTGAATTTCTTTAGCAAGTCCAATTTAGATGGACTTGCTAAAAATGTTGTCTGTTACATAATGCATGAAGAGAGCAAGCTATTTCCACCGTTATGTGTGAACTTGTAACAGCTCAGCAGAAGTCGCAGGTGACAAGGGTGGTGAGGAAACCAGTCCTGATATATCTGTGTGAAGGTCACACCAGCCTCACTGCAAACTTTGTGTAACGTGTTTGGCAAACTTTTCACTGTGAAGGCTGCACTACAGTGTGCAACATCTTTCTCAAATATATCTGATATCCTGTCCTGAAACTCTGCTGTGCATATGATAGGAATAGCTTCATCCTGCTTTCCAAGTTTTTTGAAAAGACCTGAGGAAGTGGTAGGAATTTTTTTTTTTTTTTTGCATTTGAAGTTCAAGCAGCCATTGCTAACATGATTTAGATGCTTTGTTAACTCAGTGTAAGGTGCTGTCCCAGTTCCAAAATCCATGTAGCGATCTGGAATACAAACCATGATGTTTCTCTTCAAGGAAATTTTATCACCTAGAGCTCTCAGTTCACTTCGACCTTCAAACACATTCTTTGCCTTGAGTCTTGCATTGGATTTGGCCAATCTCTTTTCGCTTGCAGTTGGCATCAGTCTGCCGTATCCTCCAAGATGTTTCTTTTTATAGAACTTTTCTTTGAAGAAGCCCAGAAATGATCCACATTGTAATTTGAAATCATCTAGTTCCTTTGGCTCAGTGACATATGGATCCCATACAACCCTATAAAATTCTCCTACACCAACACATTTAGTATCAAAGTAATCTAAGTATCTCACTGAGTGCGGTTTCACCTTATCAAATCCCTGAACAACCAATGTCTTGTCTTCAAATCCTGATATCATTCCTACACTACTCATTTGAGGAGCTTCATTAAGGAGGTTTTCAGCTCTGTGAAAAACCCTATGGCCAGTAGCAAAGATGTGTCTTTGGTTGCTACCTTGACTGAGAGGTTTAATATAACTCAGTCAAACACGTAAATATCAGAGCGCCCTCTAGAGCTGTCATAGATGCCAGAAATCTGGGATGTCTCTCAGACACATCAATGCCAGGATTGATAAACTTTCTCTTTATTGGTTCCATGTTTGTTATCTTCTACAACATGCCATCCCTAGGGTTCTTGATCTTGGTGCTACGTTAGCATGTTATCAACCATTGCTCACCTATATGTCAACAGAAAAGCCAACATTTGTACTTCATTTACATGCATGTTAGTGTTATAATTGATACGTTCCTTGCAGGAAGTGAAGGTTACATGTGTGAGGCTCAGTAGCCCTTATAGATCATCCTGGGGGAGTTTTCAGGACTGCAGACAGAGATAGGGAGTCTTAGTATTATATGGTAGACCTTATGAGTCACCTGATGCTTCCCGCCAGGTTCTATGTCTGGTGCACCTCTTTCTAGTCCTCAGGTTTGTCACCAGCTTGTCCTAGTGATGCTGGTACCATGGTCAAAGAAGTACTTCAGCATATGGTAGCAGGTGATGGGGGTTGACCTCGTGGTCTGCTGCCTTGTTGTGTGAGCTGTGCACGAGCTGTCTACTGTTGGCTCTGTAGAGGCCCAGCCTATCGGCACAGTGGAGTGGGTTCCTCTGAGCACAGAGTAGTGAGCCAGGCTGGAGACAGCGTGAGCACTGTACTTAGGAGGCAGTGGCGCCTGGCAGCACTAGGAGGCAAGGTTCCCAGTGCAGGAAAGCTACACCTGGAGCTTGGCCCATGCTGCCGTCCGCATCGCACTATCCTTCATTTTCTACTCAAGAGTTTTTACAAAGTGCAGCATAATTATACAGAACATTGAATTTTATGGTGATATTTCCTTAATTTCATGCAACTCCCTATGATCAATTCTATTCCCCCTTACCCTGCCCTGCTCCTCCTTCCTCCTTCCCCCCGACCCTTTTATCTTAATAATCTCCCTGCTACTTTCATGTTCCCCCTAAATCCCCCTTCCCATTTCCCATAGGAGACAGACACGTGGGACTCTTCTCTCTGAGTCTGCCTTGTTTGACCTACCACAATATCTTGCAGATCCATTCATTTTCAAGAAAAAAATACTTGTTTATGGCTTAATGTCATACCATTGTGCGTATACCCTACTTTCTCCAGGCATCTGTGGACCAGCACACAGGCTGGTTCCACCCTTGTTGGCTACTGTGAACGTGTCATGGTAAACATGAGAGTGCAGGCATCTTACAGTACACTGACTTGAATTCCTTGCATAAGGATACTTACTGACATGGATTGTTCTAGATAGCCCTTTGTGCCACTAGTGGATAGCATTGACTGTCACCAAAGAATCTCAACTCGTTTGGAATCAAAAGTAAATTACCCGAAGAATGAAAACATGACCTAACTCATTTAATGTGGCTTCATTCTTTTAAACCTTTCTTTTTCAGAAACTTGGAAGAAAATTAAAATGTCTTAGGATTTTAGTTACTACATAGCTGCTTGCTAAGTTGAAGTTTTCGTTTGTTTTAATTACTGAAACTCTTTCTTCCACGGATGGTCGAGACCTCTATATTTGTTAGAGTTCTCTAGATAAGCAATCCATAGAGCATACATGTTAATATATTAGGTGGTCAGATAAGAATCAGAGGTGCATTTTTATACAATGGAATACTATTCAGCTACAAAAAAGATGATATTGAGGACTTTATAGGTAAATGGAGGCAACTTGAGAATATCCTCAAGTGAAATAAACAAGACTCACATTAGTAAATATAACATTGTTTCTCTAGTGTAAAAAATAATAAGAACTGACAGAATAATGGGATCCAAAAAGTATAATAGGTATTGTAAAAGTGAAAGGGAAGAAAAGTGGTCTAAGGGATATAATGCTATGTATAGTGTGTGAGATCAATGACCATATTACTAGGTTTCTGTTACATCATTGACCAGAAGGGTTTGCACTGTCAATGTTTGAGTGTCTACCCACTTTTTATGCTTTGATTTTGTAACTTTAATGACTATTGTTAAGATAACAATATGTAATGTATCAACTAGTGATTTTATGATGTTAATTTTTTTTGAATTCTGTATTATTCTGCTTTTTTCTTATTTTCTATTTTGTTTTTTTAAATTTTCTTTCATTCTTTCTTTAAATAAAAAAAAATTAGAAAAAAAAAACAGAATCAGAGGTGCAAAAGTATCCGGTGTCTGTCTGGAGGCTGGAAAGCCAGAGGATTCTGTGACCACTGTGGATGCTCAGTCTAAAATGCTGGAATCCACAGAGCAAGAGAGGTCAAGGATGCAACACCAGGCTGCTAGTGAAAACCTAGCAGCTCCCTGGAGTCATTAGAGTGAATCCACATTGAAAGAATGGGGAAGCCGGAGTCCATATCAACAGACTAAACTGCTCAAATAGAATGAAACTTTTCAAACACAGCGTGACTTCTCCTTCCTTCTATTTTCACTCCATCCAGGCTGCAAACCTATCAGGTGGTACCACTCTCAGTTAGATGGTCTTCCTCCATCAGTTCACTGGCCTCTATGTCCATCATCTCTGGAAACTTCCAGAGACACGCAAGTGTGTTCTACTGATACACTAGGTGCCTCTTAATCCTGGCAAGTTTACAGTCCTGATGAAAGTTCGCAGTTCCTCAACTTATATTTAACCTAACTGGTTTATTTATCATGTAATGTTTTTTAAATAAAACTAAAATATCTCTTTGTGACCCATCAACCCTGTAATTTGGGAAAAAGTTTTCTTAATGTCATTCACAAGATATCAGGGAGTCAGAAGAAATCCCACATTAGAATTATTTTTTCAGATGTGTGTGTGTGTGTGTGTGTGTGAGAGAGAGAGAGAGAGAGTCATGATAGTAATTCCAGCTACTGGGAAGCCTGTAGCAGGTGGATGGAAAGTGTAAGGTCTGCCTGAGCAATTTAGCTAAACCTTATCTCAAAATAAAAAAAAAAAATGTCATGGCTATAACTCAGTGCTTCCTAGGTTCTGGAAAGAAATTATTCCCCGCAAACTTGTGCATGGAGTGAGAATTAGTTTGAAAGAAAGTAAAGAGAAGATAGTTATTTGGCTTTCTTGCTTGAATGCTATAATACTAAAAGTAGAAGTTACCTTACACCCTTAGGAGGCATATAAAAGTTTACCTGTTACACAGCATGGTAAGACCCTCACTATCAGGAAGACAACTTAGATTAGTTTTGTTTATACAAAACAATATTCTGAGTGTTTATAATGTTTCAGTGTTTATAATGTTTGCTGGAGATGAAGAATTGACCAAAAGAGTTATAGGCTTATCTTCAAGGAGCTTGCAAAGTAGTTGGACATTTGTTTATTCCTGAATATATTTACTTTTTTATGGTACTGGGACTTGAACACAGGCACTCCATCCTGAGCTGTATCTCCAGCCCTTTTTAAGGAGTTTTTTGAGGCCAGGTTTAGCTGAGTTACCCAGGTTGACCACGGACTTGATCATTCACCCTTAGCCTCCTGGAAAATTTAAGACGACAAATTTCTGAAGCACTTAGAATAATGCCTGGCACATTTTAGATTTTCCAATCTTTGTTTCATGATAGATGAATATTAAAACTACCTTTCCTCTTACGTATGGCATCATGAGCTACAAAGTGATGCAGCTTTGGCTCTGTGTCTTTCAGTCCCTACTTTTAGGAAGAGTATGTGCACACCCTACCAGGAATGCTGTATTTTAACAGAACTATAACACTGAGTTTCTAATCCTTGGTGAAGATTTAGATGGGCTTTGATGATCACTCACAGGTCTGTTCTTCTCTTCCTTGTGTAAGCAGTGCTCAGTCTCACAGTTTATATCTAAATGTTACACCAAACCATCATGTGCTCACAGGCAGGACCTTTGGAAGGTGATTAAATTATGTGGGATTATAGCTATCTTGCTGTTAGGAGTTGGGGTGAGGTCTGATTGCAAAAGGCAGGTCACTGGGGGTACGACCTGGAGGGGTTTATCTCCCTTCTCGATTCTTCCCTTCCCTCTCTCTGCCTCTTGGATTGTCTGGATGATCAGCTTCTTCCTCTCATGCGCTTCCATCACACAGTTTTGAATTGGGGCCAGCTAACTGCAGGCTGAAACTGTGAGCCCAAATAAACCTCTGCTCTGTTAAGTTTCAGGTGTCAACTGTTGCATCTCAGTGACCAGGAAGGTGGCTTAGACACTCAGATAGGGTGGAGGTAGCATGGCTCAAGCCTGCGGCTCCATTACAAAATTAACTTTAAAGCCACTTGAGGGTCAAGAGTAAAGGACTTGCCCAATATTACAAAACTAGAATATTACAGGAGACACCCACAGTGAGGGCAACTTCTGATGTAAATTTTGTCACAAAGATCTTACCATTAATAATCAAACCATCAGGGTAGACAGTAGCTTTCTGGACGCATGCTATTCTATTAAAAGCAAGTTGAATGTGATTTTTAAGTATTTAATAGTTGCGTATTATGCCTTACAGTGCTGATCATAAAAGCTGAAGGAAAAGTTCTTATTAATTTGGAAATTAATTTTTTGGAGGGAAAATGTTCAAATTGCTGGCAAATATTAGTAAAACGTAGTTATATATGTTGTATGTTTTGTAGTAAAAGTCCCTGAACCAAATAATTATTCTTTGGCCCACGTACTGATAGAAGAAATTGTTTTAGGAGAGACTTATTTTTCTATTTCAGTTGGTTCAATACAAGTGTATCACAAAGGAATTAACAGTTTAAATTTTTCCTTATAGGAAAGTTTTGTGGGTTGCACACAGAGAGGTTTAGGTATTTTTTTTTTTTAAATCAGGAAACAGATTGTCTAAAGAGGTGAGGGAGAGGAAAAGAGTAAAGTCAGTAGGTAGAAGACAAGCTGTGGATACTATGAATATTCATTAACGTGACTTTCGTTATCATCAGATGTGAACTACGTAAATATTCAATCAAGAAATGACGTCTTGCAGTGAATGGACATCTGCTGTAGGAATCAAAAGATTTGAAATCTCAAGGTTTCGGTTCTGAATTCTGCTATGTAATCTTGGGCAAGTCATTGAAGCTCAGTGGATTTTGTCATTTCATCTTTTGTCCCAAATTTTTATTTTTATATTGCTACCCATTTGCCATACATGGTGGTTATATGCCTTGTGGGGAGTTAGTATATGTGCATAACATTTTCTCTCCTTCATTTGCTGAAATAGGAGACCTCCTAGCCCAGTTCTGAATCTGTGTGTGGATTCAGAAGTAGGAGACCTCCTAGCCCAGTTCTTATCTCATGTGACTGGATCGTGTAGACAGACTCTGGAAAAGCAATGTGGACCAGAACAGGGGAGAATAAGACTAGAGCTGGACAAGAACTAGATTGGAAAAGGAGGAAGAAATGAAATTCTAACAAGGACACAGAAGTCGAAAGGAAATGCAAATTGTGGATTTCAAGGAGGGTAGAATGAAGGCCTGAGGCCTGTGGTCAGACACCTGAGCAAGGATTCCGTATTGGCTATGGGAGCCCTGGGTTCTGAATGTTTTAAATCGTCTTTGTGATTACAGTCATAATATTTCCTCTGCAGACAGGTCATGAAATGTTAAATTCCTACTCTCTTTTCTATTGTTCATATGTGCTGGTTCTTTAGTTGCTTTAAAATATTCACCATGAGTGCAAACGTTTTTATTTGCAGACATCCTGGTGGTGGTTCTAGCTTTAGTGAATCCGCGGTCCGGTCCTTGCTCCTACACAATCTCAGAGGCCTCAGCACCTCTCACTTTGGCAGCACATAATCTTAATTCAGGTATAAATTTCCTGCACGGGGTCAGTTCTATGCAATTGTATTTTTATATTCTTACCCTCAGACTGGAGCTATTCGTGCCTCTGTTCTCATAAGATCCTTTTAGTCTTTTAAAAACATGTGTGTCTTTCTTCTTACCAAACTCCACTGAATTTCTCAGAACAGTTTTCTTTCTTTTCTATTCTTTCTTTCTTTCTTTCTTTCTTTCTTTCTTTCTTTCTTTCTTTCTTTCTTTCTTTCCTTCTTTTCCTTCTTTCTTCCTCTTTCTTTCTTTCTTTCTTTCTTTCTTTCTTTCTTTCTTTCTTTCTTCCTTCCTTCCTTCCTTCCTTCCTTCCTTCCTTCCTTCCTTCCTTTCATTCCTTGTCTCCTCTTTCCTGCCCTCTTTTCCCCTTTATCTGCAGATTAAACACAATGATCAATACTTTGATACATTTATTGCTAAATAAGTCACCCATTGTTAAACTACATTTCCCAGGTACCCAGTAGAAAGTTGTAATTTTTGACGCTGGCACCTGAAGGAACTTTTGAACTTTTACATATTTTAATAGAATTCTAACTTCTATTTTTCTCCTAGTATTCCTCTGACTCCAGCTAAATCTTTTAGTGACAAAAAAAGAAAAAAGATGTTAAGTTCTATTAGTAAAGAGAAAATATTCAGCCCTAAAAGACCTCAAATAGAAGATCAATAGGCTGTGAAAGCAATTATCTGATTCATCTGAGTCACCCTCACCTTTATTGCTAAAAGAACTGGCGTTATTTCAATTGAGTCATAAAACCAGTGGGTTATTAGCAGGAAAACAGGCAAGCAGTTCTTCCTCTATAGCTACAGTTAAGAACAATTATGGTTTAAGTTCATGGAAACTGAAGAGATTAATAGACTTTCAAGGAGTTTTATGGACAATTATATATGAATGATAACTGTACTATGTGTGAAGGGAAAAGCTCATATATCTACATTTCCTTAAATGTGAACAAATTTTGGAAGGAATAGAAACCTTGATGAATAAAGCTATTTTTCCTACTTAAAACTGCCAAAGAGAGAGAGAGAGAGAGAAAAAAAGACTAAGGCCAGCTCTATTAATGCTTTGCATTAAAGATTTCATTAATCTTTTATAGATTGTATGATAATAAGACTATTTTATCTCAAATGATCTTGGCCTGGATTTTGCTTGACATGTGTTTTATTAAGTACTCTTATCTGCCATCTTAATAATCCAGTGTAGATATTTACTGAAAGAATGGTTAAGTCACATTTTCTATGCATTTCTTTCATTTAAGAAGTAGAAAGTATTTTATGGTGACTTTCTCAATATGCGGTGCCTTGCTGTGCTGAGGCTATGTAGAGAGTGTTTCTCCTGTTATTCTGTTCAGTCCTCCCACTGCATACCCTCTGCTTGCTCCTCCCTGAGACAGTGTCCAGCCAAAGACAGTGTCCAGCAGAGACAGGGTAGAGATTTTTCTTTTCTGGGTGAATGGGGCAAACCATCACTGATTCCACATTTCAAGAAAAGTTAAAAGAAGCACACGACCCACCAAGGTGGCAGAGGGGAAAGAAATACACTCTGGGCAATTTTATAGAGTGATAAAATATTCTCACGTGTCAAGGAAAACTTTAACTTACTCATTACCAACTGGGCTTCAGTTCTAAAAACCACATTTTATATTTTAAATGATATTTCTGTTATGCATTCTTTTCTTTTTTCTATTTTTCCAATAATTATAAATTCATATTAATTGCACAGATTTATGAGGTTTGCTGTTATATATATATATATATATATATATATATATATATATAAAACATTATATCTATACTTCCAAACTCTCTTGAGATTCCCACTGTCTCTTCCTCCTCTGGCCTCTTTCACCTACCCAAGTAGATTTTCTCCAACTTTAAGATCATTTTTCCTTCTTAGTTTCTACTTATGAAAGAACATATGTGATTTTTGTGTTTTCGTTTTATTTCACATAAATGTGGTGTCCTCCATTTCCCTTCAATCAGATGACACGTTTTCATAATTCAATATGGCTGAGTAATACTCTGCTGTGTAAACAGACCATATTTTCTTTGCTTATCCACCTATTGATAGAAAGCTAGGCTGACTCCATATCTTGACTAGTGTGAATAGTGTTATAGTAAACAGGTATATTGACTTCATTTTCTTTGTATAAACCCAGATCAATACCTAGATCATACAGCAATTATATTTTTATTTTTTAAAGGCAGATTTAATCCTTTTTTGTTCCAAAGTGGATATACCAATTTACATGCCATTCAACAGTGCATAAGGTTTGCCTTTCCCTTACGTCTTTGCCAACATTTCCTGTGTGTGTGTGGACACGCTTGATGACAACCACTCTGACTGGGGTGAGATGGCATCTCAGTGTGGTTTTGTCTTGTATTTCTTTGATGGCAAAAGTTGCTGAACTTTTTTTTCACACATTTGCTGTCAGTTGTAATTCTATTTTTAGAATTGCCCATTCAAACAATTGGCTTATTTTAACTAAGTACCAAGTTCTTTTGCTGTTGATTTTTAAGTTCTTTATGCATTCTAAATATTAATCTTCTGTTTGATTAATAGCTGGTCAAGATTCCCTCCCATCCTGTAGGTTGTCCTGCATTCTTATTGTTTCTTTTACAGTTTTAAGGTTTCTTTTACAGAAACCTTTTAATGTAATGTTATCCCACTTACCAATTCTCCTTTTTGTTTTAGAGCTACTGGAATACTATTCAGAAAATTGTTAGAATGACACAGTTTAGACAGTAAAAAGAGTCAAAATCTGAGCATAGTGACTGAGCTGGTTCTACTATTACTACTTACCACTGTGAGGAAGACCTTAGAAAAGCAAAACACGAGTATGCAGTGGAGTATGATTCAGCCGTATTGAATTATGAGGTTCCAATTCATGATCAGTTCCACTGCTTTTTGACCTCTGGCAAGATAAAAGCATCCTGGCTGAAGGGTGTGGCAGAGCAAACTTTTCACTACATGGCAGCAAAAAAGCAAAGGGAGAAACCAAGGAAGAAGGGACCGGGAACAAGAGAGAGTTTCCAAGGTCATGTCTCCATTCCAGTAGACGCCATCTCCTAAGTTTCAATCTCTTCCTAATAATAACATCAAGTGATAAACCCGGCTGTGGATTAATCCTCTGATGATGGTAGACGCCTTACAATTTAATCTCGTCCCCTTACCCTTACTTCTGAACACATGAGCTTTTGTAGGAAGACATTTGATTCAAAACATAATAGTTCTAGAGGCATGGTTGTGGTAATGGTGTACTCGGATGGCCAGCGGCCCCTTATAGGCTAGTGTTCTGCTCAAACAATGGAGAAAATGAAAACTGTAGAGATTTTGCATTTATTAAGGTAAAAGTAGAGAGAAAAAAAAAGCAAGAAAAAAGAGTGCTCTGAAAAGAAGTGCTCTGCAGAGTGAACGTGGGCCAGTTAACTAGGAGGAGAGGGCAGGATAGGCTGGTATTAAGGCTGGCAGCAGCCATGGATTCAATGCCCGCTATCTTTTATACCCTCATCCCGATGTCAGATCTAGGCCGTCCTATTAAAAACCAGAGGGATTGAAGAGAGCATCCTTTAATTGGTATCAGGAACAGAGCGTACACGTCATTTTGTGCATGTGTCCTGGATTTCTGTGATTGACAGATCTCCCTGATTGACAGTTCACCCCAACTGTCCATCCATGTTGCCATTCCCTAAATTCTTGCTTCATTTCCTTTTGTAAGACCTCAATCCCATAATTCCTTATGAGTTCTCGAGAGAATGAAGGTCTCTGTCTTTATACAGCCCCTTCAGGGTGAAGGGGATTGTAGTCCCTACCCACAGGGGATTATGTGCTCTCAAACGACCTTGGCATGTTGTGGGTCATTGGCTGGGCCTGAGGAACACCCGTCAGAAGATGGGAAAAGAGTGTCTGTATGTAGAGAACTGTTGAGCAGCCAGTTCATTGGGGAAAAGAGAGTAACTTTGCTACTAGGTTGGAGATATAGAGCCTGTATCTGTCAGAATTTTACTAGAGAAACAGCTGTAACAGAAGATATATAAATGTGTAAGAATCTGCAGCTTGGCTTACGATAGTCAGTTATAGAGTTGGATGAGGGGGCGTGCAGAGGATGTCTGCACACCGGAGACTGAAAGGTTAAGTCCAAGCTCCCGAGCTCACTGCAGAGCTTTGTGTAAGTCTGTATCAGGAGGCTGATAGGTCTATGATAAAGGGCTGTCGAGTCTACACTGGAAGGCTGAAGGATCCAAGGCAGAAGCCAAAGACAGTGTCAATGTTGCAGGTGGAGACTGGAGCTCCTCCAAAGAACAGAAGCCAGCTCATCCTTCCTCACTTCCCTTTAATATCATCCAGGCAGCAAGCCGCCCTAGGGCAGGTCCTCTACACTCTAGCATATAGAATTGCTGAGTCAGTTAGTGACTTAGTTACACTTCTAAGCTTCTCAATTTGACACAATCAACCAACCACTCCAGAGCCCAATTATGAGAAGGCACAGTGATTTCCACATTTCCTAGGGAGGAGAAAGCATGGTGAAGAAGGATATTCAGTCAATTATCAAGCTCCTGAGAGCCATAACTTTAGCAGGATTACTCACATTATGGACACAACTCATAATACAGGTGCCCATGTAAACTGTGGTAGATTAGGAGTCATTAATGATTCTGCATGTGAAGTAGAACTGCTGCCTTGAGTTTTGAAGAGGAGCCTCAGACATTCCAGTGGTTCATAGGAACAGGTTTTATTGTAAACAAAGAAGGTGGTCTGGGCTTTCCAGGGTTACAGCAAGCACACAGTGGGCATGTTTTGCAAATCAGTCTGGTGGTCACTTCCAGTCCTACTCTTGTGAAAATTTGGATGACCATTTCCCATCTAGGGTTTTATAACTTGTCTCTGTGTCCCTTGAGAAAAAAATTGATTTGTTCTTTTGAATAAATGGTTTTAATGTTTCCTCAGGAACTTGGAATAAGGTTAGGGGTTTTGAGGACTGAAGGGCTCCTTCCTTACTTCTCTGTCAAGCTTTTGATTTCCTAGAGATATTTTAGACATACCCTTTGGTGCCTCTTGCAATGACTGACACTGATATATTGAAGACAATAAAGGCCTCTAACTACTGTATCCCTTGCTCTTCAGATTGTTTTGTGGGGATGTGGCTCCAGAAAGACATATTTAGAACATTTTACCTTTGAATTGATATCTCAGAGCATGTGTAAAGAAGCTCTAACTAGGGTTCTCCCAGCCTCAATTATGAGTATAGATCCAACAAAAGGTTTTCCAGGAAAAGGAAGATAAAGCAGAGTAATTAAATTTGCTTGAGCCTGGAGTGATGGCACACACCTATAATCCCAGCACTCGGAAGGCTGAGGCAGGAGGCCAGCCTGGGCTGCAAAGTGAGTTCAAGGTCAGGCTGAACTGCAGAGCAAGACCCTGTCAAAAAACCCCAAAATAAAAAAGAAAAAAAACTCCAAAAATAATAAATAAAAAATAAATATGTAATTTATCAACTAGTGATTTCTTACTGTTATTTTTTTTAAATTCTGTATGATTTTTACCCTTTTTTCTGTTTTGCTTTTTTTCTCTAAATAAAAATAAATAAATTTCTTACGCACAGTGTCCAGGTTACCTGCAGTTTTTCATAGGAGGCTGAAATGTTTGTGGACCAGACACATTGGCCTGAAACCCTTCAAGTCCTCTTCTCAGAGATGGAGATAATGATTCTGGCTGTCCTAGTCCTTCTCTGGAAGTGGGATAATAAATCCCCCAGTGCCACAAGTCAGTTACATTGTCTGCCTGATACACAGAGCAGAGTCTGGGAAGTGTCTTGGTAGAGTCATGTGACCAGGCCTTGATGGGCTGGGTATTTCCCCTTGGATTGGTTGACTCGGGTGTCCTTAAAAGATTGCAAATTGTGACCACTATGATTTAGTGTCCTTTTTTCTAAGCCTTTTTCTTCATCTTTATGGAGATTATGATACTTAAATACAAAAAAAAAAAAATGGGTCATAGGGGGCTGGGGTCTTGTGGGCACATCTACCAGGGTTAAAGTAGTGGGTCTATCTAGGGTATTAATTTCCGGTGGAGAAAGGTGGGAATGACCCATATCCCCTTTAGAGTTGGTGGGCATTTGATCACAGGATCATCAAAGATTTCAATTTCTTGATGCTTGGAAGCCTCCTTCAGTACCATGACTTCTGAGACTTTTCAGAGAAGGGGAGCTATAAAACACTGAACCTAAGAGATTTCATATTACCTTCCAAACCTTTTACAGAAATGATCTAAGTAAAACACAGTGTCCTAACTTAAATTGCCATTCTGTACCTCTCTCTTGCCTTTTTCTAGTTCTACTAGACCTGAACCATATTGCAATAGTAGATAAGTTGCTCTCCGCTCGGATTGTCAAGGCCAAATTGTTCCCAGTTTCGAAGGGTACAGCCTAATGATGGACGAGGTTGCTGGGATCTACAGGGTATTTCTCATGACATGTCCTGGGACCTATGGAAAGAGAGACGTCTAACTATGTGGGCCGCCGATGGTGTTTCACAGAGAAGGAAGAGACTCATGAGTCCACAGAGTGTTCTTCATGAGATTTACATACTACACAGACGCTTCTGTCTGAAGTGGCCCTTATGCTTTCAGAGTGGAGCCAGCTGGGAGCTCCCTTATCTACCTTACATTTCTCCATGCTGTGGCCCACTGACTCTTTAGAGAGAAGCATGGGTCACCTCACAGGGACTCCACCAGCTACCTGAAGAGTGTGGAATCTCCAGGGGCTTCCATTAGAAACAATAAACATCCAGGAATTCAGGGTGGAGCTTTCCAGGGCTCCCTTAGCCACTTGAGAAACAATGTCCCTTATTTATCCGGATAATACTTTGGCACTTTAAAGCTATAGAAGTAGAAATCTCTTTTGTTGCATTTAAGAGTAAAAACGTTATTCACAGCCAGTTGAGCTAAACTTTACTGAGTGTGTCTTTATTCCTCAGGAAGATTCTAAATTACCTGAATTTCTGTTACTAGGATGACTTCCCCTCCTGGCTGCTTCACCAAAACCTGTTAATGGACCCCTTCCAGGCCTTTCAAAGAAATGGACAAGACAAGCAAAAAATGTAGAGGTTTTACAGTCGCTAAAAGTAGAGAGGAAATTAGGCAGGAAGAATTGCTCAGGGAAGAAGTGTTCTGCAGAGTGAACGTAAGCCAGTTAAGTAGGAAAAGAAGCACAGTGCAGAAGAGATGAGTGAATGGACTCAAAGTGTCCATGACTTTAATGGCCACTGTCTTTTATAACCTCATTCTAATGTCACATCTAGGCCACACTATCAAACTCTGCTTGATCTCGTGCAGAAGAATTGAAGACAGCATGCCTTGATTGGTGTCAGGCACAGGGCTCAGAACTGTTCTGTGCATTTTTCCTGAATGTGCTCCTTTGAAAGGTCTCTGTGATTGACGGGTCATGTCCAATTGCACAATGATTTTTCTGTGCTCTAATCTCTTACCTCAGTTGTATTTAAGAGTTCAACTCCCCACTGGCTGGAATCCTCTGTGTTTTAGTGACTAAGTCTTAAAGAACTGATACACTTTTCAAATTCTAAATACTCATCTCATAATATATTATAACTATTTTAAGATTTGTAATCTGTTGTACTACTTATTGCTAAGCTAAATGTGAAAGAATGTATAGGAACACTGTCTAGGCTAGTGCATGAACTAATTCAAATAAAAAAACCTTTCCTTAATTGAATCCCTGACATTTAGAGTGCACACAAAAATGTTAGTTGAGTCTTAAGAGGGAATTATATGTCCATGAACAGATGAATGGATAAAGAAAATGTTATACAGTGCTATGCCACAAAAAAAGGATGAATTTGGGTTATTTTCAAGAAAATGGATGTCCTTTGAGACCACAGTGCTAAGTGAAATTAATCAGGCACAGAAAATTAAATATTGCATGTTTTTACTCATACTCAAAACATAAATAGTTTACACCACAAATGTCAGATATGTGACAGGAAATAGCAAACCTTTTAGAGATGGGAAGATGGGGAGAGAGGGGCAGAAGAGAGGGAAAGGAATGAAAATGAACTCTGTCTATGTATCAGTTCTCCGCATGTGTATATGTAACGATATTGCAGAAAAGTATTAATTAAAATTTAAAAACAAATTCAAATTGGAAAAACAAATACAATAAAATAAAGCAACAAGAACAACAACAACAACAAAGAAATGTTAGGTGCATTTGAAATTTAAAAACCTGTTGATCTAATGCTTTTAAGACTGCAAGGTAATTTCATGCATGTTGACATTCTTCCATAGTAAGAAGGTAGAGAGGAAATTAGGCAGAAAAAATTACTGCCTAATTTACTGTGTAAATTATGGTAGCTTCTGAATCTCTCATGGATAGTGTTATACAAACACTGATGAAATGGTTCCTTCCCATTCACAGCATCTTCTACATATAAAAAAAATTCTCTTCTTTCTTTCTTTTTTCATTTCCTTATCATTGAAATCTTCCAGATGTTGGAAATTTTATTCTCCTAAGACAATTATTTCTAATTTAAAATAAGGTGACATCTGAGACCTTTCCTGCTGATTACTAAGATATCCACGTGACATATATACTTGTATTTGCTTCAGTCATGTATATGAGACCACTTAATTATTGGACCCCCTTTCCCTTCTCTGAGCTTTCTCTTAAATGGGGGAATAAAAGTTAAAAGTTCAGAGTTCTTCCAGAAAATGTTTATTTATCACCTTTTATTACCTTCCCAAATCTACAATCACAAAAAAAAAAAAAAGAAACACTTATTCCTCATAAGCATAGCTGTGTCCAGTCCTGGAGGCAGATAACAATAATCTGTTTTGTAAGAATTCCAGCTTCATTGGCAAAGACAGTCTTGAGGACATCAGTTGTTTCTATGTCACCGTCTCTTGCCCTGCAATCCTCATAGGTAGGATGTGCCTACTTAGTTTTCCTAGCATGTGACAGACTACTTGGTAAACTTTCCTATTCCATTCAGAATTGGGATCTCCTCCTGCTTCTTTCTCTTCTACTTCCTGCTATCAACTTTATTTTTGTCTCAAAGAAATGGTCCTAGAACGACCCTAAGTCCTAATCTGAAACTCTGAAGCTGAGAACTGCACCTCCTCTTATGCTAGAAGCTGCACTGTGGTGCCTGCTTCATATGAGGTCTGTCAGCCACAGCCGTCACCCGACTTGAGGCCAAGGGCCACCATGGATTGTTTGCTAGGGCACTGGAGAAGTTCTGTTCTGCACCGAGCCGTGCTATCACCTCTCACCTGACCTGGAGAAACAGTTTATGTTCTCTAAGAGGTTTTGGTTTCTTTACGGTGGTAGTTAACTGATTGTGTCAACCGGAGTTTGAAACCCTCAACTAAATTCTCTCAGCAAAGCTCTGGGTGTGGAAGAGCCCCCTTAGGGATGATGGTCCCCAGAATGACGCAAAAAGAGCACGAAGAAGGAAGGATGTCTTCTGCTTCTTTACAAAAGCCTCAGTCTGCACCTTCACCTTGAAGGCTGGCTCCCGGCTTCCAGTGCAGACTCTCCGGCCTCCAGCACCAACCCCCCAGCCTCCTGATGCCAACTCACATGGGACACTACGCGGAGCGCCAGGCCTTCCATGGACCCCTTGGGTCTCCTGTGCACCCCTCCACACCTTACTCTGTGGGTGGCTGCTGTAAACTAATCTTGTAGTTTCTTATATTATTTGTGTATCTTGCATGAAATCTGTTTCTCTGGTGAGCACTGATGGATAAGAGCGATACAATAAATTTTCCACAGCACTTCGTTCTGAATCTGTGCTACTAAGTAAAACAGGAAAATACCATACTTGGTGCAACATTACTTCTCCTTCTCCTTCTCCTTCTCTCCTCCTTCTTTCTCCTTCTCCTTTCTTCTCCTTCTCCTCCTCCTCCTCCTCCTCCTCCTCCTCTTCCTCCTTCTTCTTCTATTAGCTCAGTATTTGGTACTAGTACATTTACATGGAGAGCATGGTTTTCCTTTGAAAGATGAAATAGAGGCACTTTCAATCTCAGCCTGGCGCATGTCTCTTGTTATGTTTAAAGGAGACTCTTTAATGACTTCATTATACTCTTTTCTCTAGGCAATATGACAGAAAACAGCAACTGAGTAGTCATAAAATTATTGAATTCAACAAATAGTTGAATTTTTGTAGCCTTCCTGGTTCACTCTATCTGAGTTTAGGGAGACTGCTGAAATTATATCTAAGCATCAAATTCTAGTAAGAGAAGATTGCTCATTAAATTTCATGTAAAACAAAGCCTTTGGGTAGCATGAGCTAACTGTACCACTCTAAAAGGTCACAGTCTACAGTACACATACTAGTTACTTAGGATGCAGGTCCATAAACCAGTTCCAAGGCCCAGTGCAGAGACTGTGAGCCATAGCCTTGGGGGAGACCCCACTGTGTGCTTATTTCACCAGCCTAACGGATGTGGGAGGTTCTGGCCCCCACCTAGAGAAACTTGGCCCAAGCCTATGTGGATGGCAGATAAAAAAAAGTGAGATAGTTTATGGTCTGGGGCAAAGGGTTTGGATGGCAATGGTGTATTTTGAGGATTCTCTGACCCATCTCATGTGTTTTTCAGTGTTAGGGAAAATGGAATTGAAAGATGAAAAACCAAACTAAACCAAACCAACCAGTCGCTTTCAGGCTCAATATTTGGAGAAACATTTTCCCCCCCTGTAGCTTAACATTTGCAGACACTGTGGCAGAGGAAGGGCAGGTTGCTAATTTGTGAGGGGTGAGGCAGGAGTGATTCTGCCCATCAGAGTGGACCAGCTTCTGCGACTCGTGCCACTGGCAGTTTTGCTTTGGCGCCCACCTGCAGCGGGAGGGATGCTGTGCTGTGGTCCTGTAAGGACCTTTCCTTCTTCTGATAGTTGCGTGATGGTCAGCAAAGAGAGAACAGGGTGACCTGGCAAGAGTTTGAGATTCCACAGTTTGAAGAGAGTTGAAAGGATATACTGTGGCCCTGTGCGTTTGAGTATCTTAGCTCCTAAGAGAAAACATGGCACTAGCACAAAGCCATGCCTTTCCATCGATTCAAAACAGGACAGTGTGACCTGAAGATGTGAGGCGATGAACATTTTTGATCACATTTGTGTGAAGAATTTCTAAATACAGTTATTTTCTTGTGTAGCTTAGGTGATTTCCTCAGATACATTATACTAGAGCTAGGGAAATGTATATCCCTCAGCACCTTTACCTAACTTATTCATCACAGGATTATAATTTTGAAGGAGTGTGAAGCTCTATGTTTTCTGGAAAACTTGCTTGGGAGTTTTCTTTTTGACAAATAACTGGTTCAGATCTATGTATGAGTGTGGTTGCATTGTTTTCCTGGGCTTTCTGCCTCTTCTATTAGAACATAGTGTGGAAATATTAATATAGTTCCAGATAACTCATGCATGATAAAATAGGGAAATAATTGAAGTGAAATAGAGATATAAATCAAAGAATACAAATGCCCAGTGTCTATGTATCATCTTTTGTATCCTAATGTACATTCACATAGATAAATAACTTAATTCTCACAGGATACAGTGAGGTAAATTCAACTCAACTTTATTGACAATGAAATTTGTCAGTAACTGGTGAATTAAGCCCAAAGTCATAAGATAAATTCATGTGTCAATTTTTTTCGAAGAGATTTTTATTTATTGCTTTATTATTTGTTTTATTTTTAAAAGTTTTTTGTACATATTTCCAATACATAACGTTTACATTAATCAGGGGAATTGGTACATGGACGTAACAGATCTTACTTCTTTCTATGTTCTCTTCTCTTCCACTTTCTCCTACTTTTGTTTCTTGTTTGCCTTCCTTTTTGCAAAAGGTTTATATCTTTGTTTCTTTTTCCCTTCTTTTTGGTTTTATTTTCTCTTTCACACATGCAAATTTGTATTTACTTCTGTTGTATATTTTTGTGTCTTTTTTTTTTGTGTGTGTGTGTGTGTGTGTATGTGTGTGTGTGCTAGGAATCAAACCTAGGACCTTGTGTTTACCAGGCAGATACTTATGCCACTGAGCTATATCCCTGACTTTTGTTTTTCTATCTTTTATTGTGTTCCTCATATTTTGGGTTTCTCGTTTAACAGTAATCACATAATACTGAAGCTTGTGTATCTGGCTTACTTCGCTTATCATGGTGTCAGGTACCTTCGTTTTCCTACAAGTGACTCAAATGTATTCTTCCTTATAGCAGAGCAGCATTCTGTTCTATATAAATACAACATTTACTTTGTCCATTCACTTGTGGAAGGGCATACAGTCTGCTCCTGTGGTTTAGTTATTGGGAGCTGTGCTGCTGTAAACATGGTTATGCATCTCTCACAACAGTATGATATCTTTAACTCTTTCAGGAAGATATCTGGATGGGAACTAGTTGTGTCCAGTGGAATTTCCAGTTTTAGCTTTTTGAGGAACTTCCACATTGATTTCTAATCTTCATGCTGATTTCCAATATTACTCACTTTACCAGTTCACCTTTCTGTCCACCACCCCATCCTTCCTTTCATTCACTCTCCTACCAGTTCATTCTTTCGAAACATAATCATCAAAGACAGACCATGCAGATTGCTTTCTTTCATGTTCTGCAGATACAAAGGTAAATAGAGTGTAAAGGCAAATAGGGCTCAGTTTCATCATCGGGGAGATGTGACTGGGTATAGATGCGGCTTCTTGTTGCTGGACAATCCTCAGGCAGCTTTTCGTTAACTGAACTTCCTAGATGCCGAAGGCGGGTTACAGGTAACACAAAGCAAATACTTACATGTTTGTAGGTCATTTTGCAGGTCCTGAACGGCAGTTAGTGTTCACCAGACAATGGATGCCGAGTGCCCCATGCCCCACGTATTTCTCCTTCACAGGCTTCTGTTGTCTATTCCCTGGATCTTGTGGAATCATCATCTCCTCTAAAGGCAGAGGGTCCAGATCCTTTTCTGCTTCTTGACCTGATAAATTAGGTTAGAGCATGACAATTTGCTGATGTTTGTGGGTGGGCAAGAAGGGCACATTCTGTAAGAAGCAAGTCAGAAAGCTCTTTTAAAACAGAAAATTCACTGTGGTTAATACAGGAAAGTAAAATTTCTGCTATCTATTTTAACCCTATATAAGTGAAATACATTTCCATAGGTTTTTCTTTTCGCTGAGACTTACCTTCTGATTATGACAGAAAAAAAGTATCAAATAATGATGACAGAGCAGTTTAAAAAAATCAAGATGGCAGATATTTGTGTTATTTTATGTGGCGACATGATATGTTAAATGGAGTTTAATGTTAATATCTGTATTTAGAAATAAAGTATTAAATTACAAAGTATTATTTGCAAAGATGTACTGGATAATGAAAAAATGAATCTCCTATAACTGGCATTTTATATCTACAACATAAAGGGCTAAGTTTAAAAGGAGAAGAATTCCTTAAACAAAATACATTGAATTAAAAAACAATAGAATCAAAGTTTCACATACCACATGTAGACCCTAATTATTTGCAATGTATTAGGCAGTTCTCATCACTGCAGTGATAGGCCTGATACAGATGTCTTACAAAGAAAATGAGAATCATGTAGGTTCAAGCCATCACCCCTGTATTAGCTCAGATCTGGTGGCTCTTCAAGAGTGGCAAATGCTGGGTGGCAATGACAGGAGCACGTGTTACACTAAGTGGTGACGTTTTGAAGTGGGAAGTAGAGAATGATTGAATTCCCAGAAACCTTTCAAGGCCATGTTCCATTTGACAGATGGACTCCCCACTGGGGCTGAATCTCCACGCTTTGCAGTAGCACAAACTGGGTGAACCAAGATTTCAGTCACAACTGATCCTTAGAAGACTCCCAAACTATATTCAAACCACACCAGTGAGTTTATTTTAAAGTAAGTCTTTGTGTTTAGAAGATTAAAGTATCATAAACAATCTGGAGGCATTATCACAGACAGTTTGCTTGCAAATCTTATTAAATCTATAGTAAGAAGGTAGATCAAGTATAACTTTCCAGTGATAGCACTGATTGACATATTCAGAACCTGGCTAATACAGAAAATCGACTCAACAGAACACATAAAACTATGAAATATATTCTTTGAAACTTGATCTGTGCACACATATTGATAACACACTAAGTTTTTTTTATAATATATGCATGTAAATATCATGTTGAGATGAAGGAAGAACATCCCCTGATTTAATGCTGCTAAACATAACTAGCTATGAAATGTATAATTTGTGGCTAGGCTGCATTGCAACAGACATATTTTGAAGTTTAAGTTTTGTGGGGGAAAATATTCTGAAGAAACAATTGAAATGAAGATATCTTAAGGAGTTACTTTTACTGAGGAGATTTTCTAAAACTATGCTTCTTTTATCAAGAAAATTTTCTTATGAAAAATAGTATGAAATAAATAGTGTGCTAATGAAAGAATAAAAAGTGCATTCACTTTATACATATTTTATCAAAGTTGGCTATGGCCAACTATTATTCCATGTTGAGGTATGATGGATACTAAGGACAAAAGTTATTACAAGAATATATAAAATAAACTTTTAGTTATTTTTCAAAGTAATAAAACAATGGAGTCTCATGTTCCTAAAGGTGGTAATTTCACATCTGGGTGTGCTGATTTGTCTCATACACTTGTAATTTATAATGATTCTCATTTTTCGCAAAACAGAAAGGTGACGCTTTTTAGAAGATAAGATTGAAGAGAAAGGATTGGGGAGGTGCCTCAGGGGCACAGTGCCTGCCTGGCAAGCGCAAGGTCCTGAGTTTGATTCTTGATATATTAAAAAAAAAAAAATTGAAGAGAAAAAATGAACATTCAGAAGTAGAGAAGAATGCGGTATGCGTAGATTATTATAACATTTCATAATAAACAACAATACTCACTAAGACAGATTATGATCTTAATGTTACATATGTATTAAGAGCTATTGCTAAAACCTCACAAATTTGATAGAATAATTTGAATTTTATTGTTCATCAAAAAAAAGAACATATAAAAATTATATATCAGGGATACAATTATTTAGTTGAAATATAATCCAAGTTAAGCTACACCTTCATGGTATAGTTTTTTGTAACTGGCTATAGAAATTGAAGGATTGATGATAAATGTAGTGAATATGATATTTTATTTTCACAGTTAAAAGTGCATATCCTTAGTATTCCTAATTACATTAAATTCTCTCCTCAACACTTTATCATCATATATAATAGTGGTTTCTTCACTATGATACTTATTAAAATAAATTGTAGCAAACATTCAGAAATGCATTGCCTTCTACAGGAGTACGGATGTTAGCTCAGTGTAAGAAAAACATTCAAGGTTCAAGTTCACTGGTCAAGTTGAAACTGTAAAGATTGATATACAAAGTGTACATTTAAATTATGGACATAAGCATTCAAAACAGAATCACTATTTCACATGTTACATTTTGTATATTTACAACTAGGAGGCACAAAATTTTCTGAATATATTAATGATCTTCTACATTATGTATTCCTATGATTTGAAGACTTTTAATCAATGCATTTGTTCTCTTTTCTCTGTTATATTTCTTCTGCATATATTAATTGAAGCACAATATTATAATCTGCTGACTGGATTTCATTTTGTGTGTCCTTTAAATTTTATTTCACATATTTCTAAAATTATTAGTATGTTTCTGATTATTAGCAAAACATAAAGTGAGTTCTTCCCATCACTTATTTTGAGAAGTGCTGACCCACAATTCAAAGGAACTAAAAAGAACTACCCCAAAAAGGACAACAGCAAAATAAGCAAAGGTTAAAAACAGGCAATTTATAGGAGAAACCAAAGTTCAGATACGCATATGAAAAGACACTCAAACTCATTGATAATCAGAGAAATGCAAATTAAAATAACAATAGAATATTTACATGTACCATGGAGGTATAAGTCAGAAAACTAATCCTACCAACCAACTGTTGGCAAGGGTATGGGAAAACAGGAACCTCTGCATGGCTATTTTGGAAATAAATTCTACAGCCCTTGGGAGAGTGTAGTCTTTGCCCGTTCACTGACTCAACAATTCTGCTCCTGGATAAAAACACCAGAGAAAATGATACAGATTCATAAGGAGCTCTAGCAAACACCACCTGCACTCTGTCCCACATCTACTTGTCCCCACAGAGCCTAGGGCTACCAATGACTGAAGGGTCCAGCACCTACAGCTTCTTTGTCAGGCATTGTGGGCCACAGGGATTGCTGTGTTCTGTTACTACGGGGGCTCAGGGTGAGACCCCTTTCACATGAACTGAGTGAGTGGATTGGTTGCCTTTTATCCACTATCCATCCTTTAAACCTTCCCTATGGACTAATTTTCCATGTTCTTAACATGCATTTATATCTGTGTTTATATTCTTGCATGACATGTATTATTTTATGTATTTCACACCAAATACCAAATTACTAATTCAGAGACTCTCAATTCCCTGTTCTGTGTTTCAGGAAGGTTCACAAACTGTAATGTACTTCCTGAATTTGTCACTCTTTGGGAAGTTATCTCTTCTATTTAGCTTTCAAAATGGTTGTCTACTCTCTGGCTGAATTAGCTTTTAAATCTGTGGTAGATTTAATCTTACATCCATATTTAAGGATTTGTAATGTGTCTCTGTTTCTTAATTTCTCCTTTCATGTTTATTCCAATTGGTGAAATAAGTATTGATGCTGACTGACAGGTTTTCAGTGCAAAAAGAAAGAAGATATAAAACAAAAAGTAGCCTTTATTCCGAGGACTTGGAGAGAACTCCATGACTGTAGTCAGCCTGGCGTTTTCTGACCCGAAGGTGGGGTATGGGATATGTATATATATATATAAAACCTCTGACCTGAGGCGGTGCTTAGGGCGGGCATTGATGACGTGGGAGGAGCTGATTGGAATTTTCTACACATGCAAACAGGAAAGGAAATTAGGGCTGAGGAAGAAGCAGGAAGTGGTAGGCGTTTCTGCTTTGGCCATAATTGTACAGTAATTTATACTAGGACAAAACTCTTTCCCTGACCAAGCATTACCATTCTGAAGCAATCTTGCCACAGTTCACTATTATAAAATCACAATGTGTCCGATGGAAAAATGGTGGCATAGGTAAAACGTAAAATAGGAGGTAAGGCTGTGTAGTAAGATTCTGTAGTCAATATAGATGTGGAAAATACAACAAAAAATGATGACTGCAAATGTAGATAATGTAGATATTCGCTTTACCAGTCCTTCCTATTTTACCACAGGAATTCAGTTTCTTCTGAAATCATTTTTGCTCTTTGCTACTCACTTTCTAGTCTTGTTATTTTTCACCGATATTTTCTCTTTTATGGCTCAGAGCACACACGAGAGGATTAGTAGTGCTTTAATGTCCCTCTCTACCCTAAGAGCCTATGAGTCTGTGATGGCTACGGATCAGTGAATAACCATGATAAAGTTGAGTTATGGGCGAAAAAAAAGCCCTCAGAATAACATAAGAGATAAAGAAAGCTCTTCCATGCTGCAGTGACCTTTCTCCTAGTCACCAGAGATGGTGGAAAGTCATTTGGAAGAAAAAGAGAGAAAAAGCAAGACAATTTCATTGTTGTTTTTAAAAAATATTGGTCAGTTATTTTCAGAGTTTACATAACAAAGTTTTTTACAGAAACACACCTCCGGATAAATTATCAAATACTTTACCTTCTTTTCCTTTTTGATAACCCCTTTTTCTGTTTTCACTTTCTTTGTTTCAACTGAGAATTTTTCTTTTTCAACTGAGTCCACAGAATGAAGTTGCTGATTTATTTGATTAGGCCTCTTACCTAGTAAAAAAGATATTATGCCCCATCAATCTACTTAGATTAAGTAGAATTTACTGGGTGAGTTTCTTAAAATGGAAGTAAATTCATTTCCCATACCTTATTCCTCTGACACTTGTTCATTTTCTTTTTTTGTTTTTATTTTCAAAAAGTGTGTGTCTTTTCCCTAAATAGGCCCTGATAACACATCAGTGGGAAGAGACAGTGTACATCTTGGTGATGGAAGGTCTATTCTTAGCCCAGTCTATTGGGAAATACTCTCCGGCCTGTCACTCTTCTCTGTAAAACTGAGCCTAATTTAAAGATAAATCGTCCAGAGCTACTGTGGAACAGTAGCAAAGATAAAGTTAATGGGAATGTGATTCGATTTATAAAAATCTGATTTACGCCCAACATTCCAGGAGCACATTTATAACCTCAAATGAGAAACAACAAAAGGAACAACAGATTTCTTGAGCTTTCATTACGAAATCAAATTGTGAGGAAAGACAAGAGAGAGAGGCAATTACTCAATATCAACATGGCTGACACGCTCAACTATAGCTCGTTAGAAAAAAATAATTAAATTCCTTGAGCCACAGGCTCATTGTCTTTTTAATCTTGGGATGCACTGGGGAAGCCGCTGAGCGATTGCCATGTGGTAAAGCAAGACAGCCTTTTGTTCGTGGAAACACCTTGCCACATAGAAGAGCCAAGACAGTTAAATTTGTCTATGTGATGATTGCCAGAGACCCAGCCTGTTCCCCAAGCATTCTGGTACCTTCAGAGATCCCCTTTCCTGTCTAGACTCAAACAACCATGTGATACTGTAAACAACAAGCTCGTATGAAAGTGAATTCTGGGCCAAGGCATTCACAGACACGTGTAGATTCGGCACTGCCTTTTCTACCATGATAAATGGCAAATCAGAAGCTCATCTACCAGGACCTCTGAAGGCGTGTCTGAAGTGGAGGCCCTCAGTGACCTGCACTGCCCCAGAGGTGGCTGGCACGTCAATGTTTTTTGCAGTGAGCCACTTTAGTCTGAGGATTTATTTGTTATTGTGCCATAAACTGGTAAGTGTTGATTAACAGGACCTCACAAATGTTCCTAATTCTGCCTTTGTGCTGTTTTATTGTTACTATCTTCTCAGTACTGGAGATTGAATCCAAAGCTTTCATGATAAGCTATTTCCACAATCGTTTTTATTTTTTAATTTGAGATAGGTCCTTGCTAAAACACTACATTTTCCTGGCTGTGGTGTGGTTGAGCTTGTAGTCCTGTTGCCTCGGCCTCCCATGGTGCTGGAATGACCGGCAGGAGTTGCAATATCTATTTAATTTTTCAATAATAGAAACATATTTAAGAGGTAAAGAAAAAAAAATTTTCATAGTGTCTAAATATTCATTCGATTTTACCCTTCAGCTTTTGTTTTTTCCAGGTATTATTTAATGAGACCCTATTGGACACCACTAGAAAAAAAAGTCAGTCTCTGGCTCTATACTTCTACCACATAATTTTCCTCAACTACGTATCTTATTTAAGTAGAAACATCTTTTATTCAAATAAATTAATACGCTTCAGGGTTGATAATAAACTTATGAAAGAGTTATATATATTAATTTTAAAATGATCTGAGAACTTATAAGCAGGCAATAGGTTGCTAACTCCAAGACAAGTGAGGAAACATTATTATGCTAAATTCATATTTCAAACTTTATAGCAAACACACATGCTTTTTGAATGTAAACCTTTATTCCTATTTTGGCACAGCATAAAATTTAGGAAGCAATTTTCAACACAAAATCCAAGATAAAATGCAAAAGTTTTGCACAGTGATATGGGTGCCTTGTACATTTTTTAATAAAGCTGGGCTGCAATTTAAGCCTTCAGTAATTAAACATTTATTGAAACCTCAAGAGAATTGCTTGAATTCATCATTCTGCAAATATTAGCAGACATTTATGGGCAATGATTTTTTTAAAAATTCCACAACAATATATTTTTTAAAATTTCTGTAATTATCAAATGTTTAGAATAAATATTCTATATTAAAAGGAATAATTCACATCAACAGAAGGTATAAAAGAACCTGCTCCACATAGGAATAATGTGGTCAGGCTCCAAATCCATGGCATCCAATTCCAAAGACCTGCCATGTCATCTTTACCCTTCAATACTCTAATTTTTATAATGAAGACTGAGGATAGGAAATGTTGAGTAATGGTGCCAAAATCCCACAGTAAGAGAGTAGAGTGTTAGGATTTGCTCCAGACCTACTCAGATAGGAATCACTTTGATTTCATCATGTGGAGGTACCTTAGACCTACATGTTTAAGTATATAAACACAGTACAGTGCAGTCTTGTGCAAACATTAAACGTGGTAGCATCTTGGTGGAACAAAGATACCCAACTGTATCCTCCATTCAGGTTTTTTGTAGGATTGCCAGATTTAGGGGAAAAAAAGCTCAACTTCCATTTAATTTGAATTTCAATTGAGCAATGATATTTAAAAAAAATTTAGCATAAGTATGTTTCAGGCAGTCTTCAAAAAACAGTGAAAAAACTTTATGCTCGCCTAAAATTCACACATTGTGGAATCCCTTCTATTTTATTAGATATATTTTCTAGTTTTTTCATTTGAACATTTAATTCAAAAGCTCTTACTGTATTTCCTTTGTTATATTTTTTGGAGTATAGCTGGCATAAGAATCTATAGTTCATTAAAGGTATTCATTACCTGGATGTGAAAAGTTCATTTTTTTCTAGTGGGTGGGATGCAGAAACTGGGACATTCATACAAATTGAGGTTTACATCATTCTATAGTGACAATTCATCAATTCCTCTTCCTTCCACTTTTTTGTCATAGAAACAAAGAATATATTTATTAACATTGCACACACAAGAGCTCATAAGATATTATTTACTCCTTGAAGTCAGATGTGCAGAGCATTACTCTTAGAATAGGCTTTTGTTAATCTAGTGTCATTTCTCAGCACCACTCAGAATTTGGTTCCTAAGTCAGGTCCTTAGAAAATCTCTTAGTTTGCATATTAATTTACTGTGCAAGTCTTCACTGCCAGTATTGTTTATGTTATTACTTTGTCCCTAACAAATCACATGTAGTTTGAATAAAAAACACTTTGAAAGTTTGATTTAACATAGTAAACTCTTATGGCATTGACATTTTCTTCATTAAATAATCTATTCCTTCTTTATTTATGATTCCTTCATTTTGGGGGCTGGAGAAAGCACAGATTGCTGTATCACAAGCAATACAAGACCAATATGCTTGTTAAAGAAACATTAAATAAAATGAGAGATTTGCTTTGGAAAAAAGTTTTCCAAGCTATGCTTTACTCCTATTAATAATTAAAATAAACTGACAGCCCTGAGACAAGTGTGACTCATTTCCAATTTTGCATTCTTTCTGGCTTTTTCCTGCAGTTTCTTGTTAATTGCATGAAAATAACTTCCAGTGTTTTAGTCTTCTGTAGAATATGATTAAATTTATTTCTTTTACTAACAAAATATTTATAAAAATGCACATGCTATACTGTGTAAATGCAAATTGTATAATAAGAAAAGTATGTAAGAAATAAGAAGCAACTTTTTCATTGCTGTGATAAGGATGGGAAAGAGAGAAATCTTCATTTAATTCTAGTGAGTCACATTTGCTCTGGGATCACTGTGACTCCATTTAAGAGGCCCTGAGGTCTGGGGTTAGCATTGTAGAGCTCCTATTTATCTGCACAGAGGTGCCTGCTCTCTCTTCTACATCTGATGTAATTTTGCCTTGATGGACTATAAAATGGAATGAGCTGAAACCAAAACTAAGGAAGGTTGATTATCTATATAAACGTCCGCAAATGAGATTTCTTTTTAAATAAAGTACAAATAAAGTATATCTAATTAAATATATTTTGTTTAACTTGATGATTACATACTATTACATACCGATTTACACCTTATCTGTGTGCTACGCATTTCTTTAGAGCAATGAAATAAAGTGCGTCCCTTTTTACACTGGTAGATGGGGAAAGCTATCAGACTTTTGATCTGTGCTGGATGTAGGCAGGAAGGAGAAAGTTCAAGAGCCCGTTTTCCGTAAGGTCAGCACTTTCAGATCCAGCCAGAAATATAACACAAGCCTATTCTGTGAGTGAAAAATAAGCCAGGCCTTGCTTCCCACCATGGGGAAGGGCCTGTCTGGTTTTTCTGGCCTGAGTTTAAACTCCTCAGGCTGTCTCTGTAGAACCTGTGTCCTCCCTGCATCTGCTCCTGGGCCTGTCTCTCACCCAGTGAGAGGGAAAGGATAGCACCGGGAACCCTGAAGTAAAGTTGTTTTTTCAGTTGTTCAGAGTCTCAGTCTTAAAGTATCACCTCTGCCTCAAAATGGCACCTGTGCCAATATGGTGGATGTCACACTGGTTTCCTGCCAGGCTGTTGCCTGCTTTGTAGGAGTCACTTGGGGAGCAAATCCCAATGCTGCTTTTGCACTTCACAACAGCCTTGGGTTCCTCAGTCTGCTGTTTTTCCCTGGAGCTCTTGACCCTGGAGCTTACCTGACACTGGAGACGAATTGCCCTGCCTGAGAGCTGAGAAAGATTCCAGACTGCTTCATTCTTTGCTTCATGGTCTGTTTCTGAAACTTTTTTGTAACTTCTAATTTTCCTGTCAGTTCCTTCCTGATCCTGGAGATCTACTTCTTTTTTTCTCTTCTGTAGATTATTATTTTCCAGGTGTCTGGGTTCTGGGTCTTGGAGAAGTTGAATTTCGCTGCTGATCACAACTCTGCCATTTTGATTCTCATTTTTATGTACATCTTTTAAACTTTGAAAGTATTCTTAATATTAGGAAGGCAACATAAATAACAAATCATTCTCATTATTACTAGGTTGAACATCTTTGGAACTCATATGACGCCGTGAGTGGGCTGTATCTTAGCACTCCAGAGAATGGTAACATCCAGGAAATTCAATTCCAGATGCATGGACTCAGAGTAATCTTTTTAAGTCAGAGTACATTGGTACCTGGGGAAACATCACATGAAATCATGTGCACTGGATAGCTTTTATGGAGCTCATTATCAAATGGGAACATTAGGCAGGAATCTGGCAGAGAAAATGTAATCAGGATTTATAATTAACTGACAACAGAATTTATAAACTTGATTATAATTGTAGGGTTTCTAGGCCCTCTTCCAAATATCAACCACATGCCTGCAAACATAAAAACAAGAATTTGTATACTAATAATTCTTTATTATGATTTCTGTAGTGGTTATGGAACCTTTGACAGGTTTAATCTCAGACTGAAAAATGGCAATTATTCTGAATAAAGTTTGGTTAAATTATATTTTTGGTTGGTCCAGTCTAGATATACTCAAAATAACTCCTCAAGCTAAAATTCATTAGTTTCCTTCAGACTGTGAGTACTGTCATCTTCAATTGAAAGCATCTTGGAAAGACCATCTCAGAGAATATGTTTGAATTTTTATCAGTACTTCTTATCCTGCAAGGACTAAGGTAGTTCCTTCCCTTTTTCAATTTGTTTTATTGCTGGAAATGTCTGGAATGGCAAGATAGTTTTGTGGCATTAGTAGCCAGGGAGCTGTGGGCTGCAGGGATTTGGGGTGCTGAGATGGAGCTTAGAAATCGGGTAACTCCTTGTTCTGTGGTAATACACCATAATAATGCCTTGTTAGCAATATGGAAGGTAGTGTCATGTATGCTGTTTCCGTGCTAACTTTTATATCTTGACTGATCTGGGTATAAAACCTCCTTGTGTGATTTACTAGCTGTTGAGAGCATGAGTGTTACTAAATTTAAAGTTCAGTTTCCTTGTCTATAAAATGGGATTAGTAAAGTCAAATTTTACGCTGTTTGAAATTGAGATGTAAGACCTATATCCCTGATGCGCAGTGGGCGCTCAAATTAGATCACTTATTTTTGTTTTCACGATTCCACTGAAAAATTCTTAACTGGAATTTTGCCGTCCACATATGCCTGTATTCTTTCAAAGGGTATTGTAATATTTGCACAGTTTGTCTGTACCTCTTTTTATTGTGTGCACTGGGCATCTATATTAAACAAAGGGGATATAATAATAAGTCAGTCAGGTTAAAAATAGGAATACCTTTAAGACTTTAAATTCCTGATTTTGATTGTAACTGAAAAGAAAGTTGTTAGTCACCTTGAAGTTCTCTGATTGCAGGGGTTTTGAAGTCTGTTTAGTGAAGGCTTAAACCATGAAAAGTGAAAGCAAACAAGACTGTGCATTGCTCATGGCAAAAGACTGACCCAGAAGAAAGAAAGCTGCACGGAGAAAGGAACCCAGCAGAAGGACTCAGGGGTCCCCAGTACAGCCCTGTGGTGAGCACCCAGATTTGGATGTGGTTTGGAAAGGTGAGTCAGCCTGTGGAATAGGGCACCGCATAGCTCTCAGAGAGACCCGTGTTTTCAGGACAATGAGCGAAGCAGGACATGCATTTCAGGAACTGATAATGTAACTGATCATGAAAAGCCAAATAAACTGTAGTGGGAAAATAACAAAAAAAAGAACTCACATCCCTCCAAAGCAACAAAATGTCTATTCAGGCATTTACAAAGCTGCTTTAAGACCGATCTTGAAAATCTGTTGCTAAAATTAAAAACTTTTTGAAAGAAGTTCCAGCTGTTCCTATTGCAGCCTGCAGGGTATGAATAGTAAGAATCCCTGCAGGAACTGTGAGTGCAGTGGGTATTGCTGGCAGGCATGGCACTGTGGGCTTTGCTATCGGTCACTGTTTGCAGACAGGGTTCTTTTGAGCACACACACAAAAAACATGTGATGTGCTAATTTTGGGTTTGATTCTGTTTGGCTACTAAAAATCCAATGTTAAATTGTATAAAGCACATGGTCGTTTACCATGGGACGTATATAGTCATCATAATTGATTAGAGGCACAAATGTGAGATGACAGGCTTGGTAAGGGCCTGCAGAGCTTTGTTGGTCTGGGTTGGAGCAACTGAGGAGATTCTACTGAGTCCTTCTTGCAAATTCTGTGTTTTGTTCTTTATTGTATCTTAACACCCAACATCAGGTCTTTGAACTAGACCCTTGCCCAACTAGGAGAGAAAAAACTCCCGCAAACAGATGTGCTACTCATACCTGGGTGAGCATGGCATTCAACAGGAAGCCCGCAGCTGTCCCTACACAGCTCAACCTGCAAAGAGTTGGTTCCATGAAAAACCACGAGAGACACGCTATCTGCTGGCATCCCCTGTACCCAACGCTGTCCTAGGTGATAGACATGTCACCTAGCCTTAGACCTCCTACTCAGAGACCCAACGTTTAGCATCCCTTCAGCAATACCTCCCGCTCCTACCTCAATTCCCCTATAAAACCATGTCTTCACCCCTTTCCCAGGGCCAACGGTCTTTTCACGTTGGCCCTACTGCACCCGGTCTACAATAAGGTTATTGGCTGTTTGCTCCAACTTTGCCTGCCTCAGTGGTCTCAGTCATGCCCCAGTTTATCCTAACACAGACGAAAACCTTAGCAAGCACTCAATTATCACAGTGACAAGAGTAAAAGTCTATTTTAATATGGCATGCTACCAACTAGGAATAATAAAATACGAATTAGCACTGACGAATTGCTTGTTCTTGGTTCCTGTGTTAAAATGATCTGCGTATATGATTGTATTTTACCCTGAGTAAACATCTGTAAGGTGGGCAGCATTTTTGCCCAAACTAAAGTTATTAAGCAATTGACGCAGTTAATTAGTTTGCATACAGGAGAAATAAAACAAACGGGATGTTCGGGGCAAGGTGGACCAGAGCAGCTTGAACTGACCCAGGTACTCCCCGCCATGCTGGGAGGGTAAAGAGCCAATATTTAGTGAGTCCACTGATGAAAAATAAGGGCCTTGCGAGTGTAATTTGCTGAAGTAAAACTCAGCAAGTTCATATGTAAAAGGGACTTTTGTTGTTGTTATTGTTGAGGGTTTGTGTGTGTGTGTGTGACAGGATCTCAGTATGTTGTCTAGGCTGGTCTTGAAGTTAGCTTTTGGGCCCGAGTGATTGTCCTGCCTCAGCCTTGCTGTGTGCCACCATACTTGGGCCAAAAAAGACAGTTTTCAAAAAGCATCGCATTTTATTCTTTTGTGAAACAGGAAGAAACTAACTGTTGCTAATAAAATCAAGTTTAATGTAGGACAAAATCAACTCCATTTTATTGTATAAGTTGTTTCTTTTTTAAAAATAAACAACTTTTATTTTAAAATTTGTATTGTCCACTTTAACACACACATACACACACACATATATACATATATATGCATGTATATATATATATATTTTTACACATACACAAACATTTATATCTAATTGCAAATGAGGGTTTGGGTTTTGTATAAATGTGTACTTTGGGTGCTAAATTGCAATTGAAAAGATGTATGGATTATTATGGCACAATAGTCTTGATCTTTTTCCACATAATAGAGATGAAGGTGTGAGATTTAGCCCGGGCTCAAACAAAGAAACCAGTACAATCTAGAGGGAGTAAAGAATTCTCCAAGTTGTCCTGTGAGTATCGCTGGCATTTTTTCCCCATGACATTCTGCTCCTAAACTAGCCCAAGCTCAGTTAGATGAGTTTCTCATTCTACTTGGCCTGACAGCTTGGAATTGATGCAAGATTTCTTGTCACCATTGTGCTCACATGGCACTTTGCTTATAGTTTCATAAACAATTCTAATTGTATGGCTGACTTTTATCTATTAATTATTTATTGGTACCAAGGGTTGAACTCATGACCTTGCACTTGCCAGGCAGGCATTTCTGCCACTGAGCTAGCGCCCTGGCAATTCTAATTGTACTATGTGTGCTTGTGCATTTTGTCTATTCCTTCTGCTTTGGTTCATCATGCTGTTGCCATGTTCCTCATCTTTCTGTTTGGCAAACATGCCAGGTCTGTGCCTGACTTAGGACTTTCATTCCACCTCTTCCTTAGGCCTGGAGAGCTTCCACCTGACCTGTGCTTACCCAACTTCTTCTGCCATTTGGATATCACCTTAAATGCCACTTTCTCTGAGAGAACTTCACTGATCATATGTGTTTGGACATTCCAGAAAAACAGGACAGACAGATAAGCAGATAAATATGTAGATAGATAGATAGATAGATAGATGATAGACAGACAGACAGACAGATAGATAATAATAGCCAGGGTATTTATTGGAGGAATTGGCTCACACGATGTGATTATAGTGACTCAAAGCCCCATGGCAGGCCTTCAGCAAGCTGGTGAGTAAGAAAACTCAGTAGCATGAACCAGTGTAAGTTCAAAGGTCTCAGAACCCGGAGAATTAATGGTGTAACTCTCAGTTTGGGAGAGAAAGTCTGAAAACTTAGATATTTCTCATGTCAGTCTGAGTCCAAAGGCTAGAAAACAGACTTTCAGTGTTCAGGGGCTGCAGGTAGCTCTCCCCACTCATTCTGCCTACTACATGGCAGTCCCCGCTGGGAACACCCTCATGGACACCCCAGAAATAGTGCTACAATGGCTCTCTAGGGATTCCTTAATCCAGTCCAGGTGACACATAAAATTTACTGCAACACCACCCAAAATACGGTATATACTCATTAAGACCTTCTCGTAGTATTTTGTTTAAATTATTTCCATAGCAATGAACACTTTCTACTGTTTTCTTATTTGTATAATTTATTTCTGCATTTATGTGTTTGTTCTTTTTTTATCTTCAGTTAATGTACAATTTTCCATCATGCCCATGAGAAATTTGTTCCAGGTCTCACTGTGTATATCAGACCTGGGGATGCCCTAGTCCCTTACATAAAGGGCATAATATTTGCTTGTAACCTGAGCACATCTTCCTGTATACTTTAAAGCATGTCCAAATCACTTATAATACAGATGCTATGTAAGTAGTTGTTATAGTGTTCAGATAATAATGACAAGAGAAAAAGCTTGTTTGTGTTCAGAAAGATGCACTTTTTCCTGAATATTTTTGATCTGAGTTGAATCTGCAAATGCAAAACTCAGGGATACAAAAGGTCAAAAGTAACTTCAATTAGTAGAAACCTCCTCGGTCAGTCACCATAGCACCCAAAGGCTTAGCACATACCACAAAAGAGGTTTTCGGGACATAAATGTGAAGCAGCGACAGAATGAAGGATTATAGTTTTAAATTAAAGATGCTTATGAATGCATTCTTTGTCAGTCTCAGATGGCGCCAACATTTTAAATTACGGATCTTGGTTTATAAAGGAATATGTGGAGTTAGATGTTCAAACGCTTAAAGCACAGCTTGGAAACTGCAGGGCAGTTTGCCTTCTGTCAGTTTGAAAGGCCATATGGGAGTGGCACTGGAATTGATATTCATTAACTGTTACACGCTAGTATAACACGGCATGTCTAGAGAACCTAGGCTGATCAATGTCCAGGTTCAAAATCTTCTTAGCCATTTCTCCAGGGATATCAAAGTAAGCCATGTTGATAAATCTGGTTCCTCATGTGTTCCCCATGTTGATAAATCTGGAGTTGAACATGTCTCCACAAAGAGGATTAGCCCGATGGCACGGGGAATGTGGGTCAAAGCTTATTCTGTCTTTTGAGATGTGCATTGTTCTTAAGATAGGACACACTGGGGTATCCAAACTGATCCTCTGCTCAAAGAGTTTATTCGAACAAATGAAACTTCCAAATACAGAGGGACCTCAGTTTACAAATTTAATTTGTTTTAAGATTTGGGGGCAAATGACTGCATTTGTGTTTTTGTGAGGAAAATGGCTGTGGCTGTGTTTGTCACCCGAGGTGCAATTTATGAACAGAAGAAAAATGTTGATGAACACTCTTGTTTGCAAAGAGAAGCTTTCATGAATGCCAGTAGGCACCTCAAACTGTCTGCATGTGATTCTAGATCATCGTGAAAAAGAGCAGCTAGAGGCCAGTTAGGATTCTTTTTAAAATTTACTTTATCTCATTTTATTTTAACTAGTTAATTAATTAATTAAATTTTGGTACTAGGAATCAGACTCATGACCTTGGCTTGCCAGGAAGAAGCTGTGTCACTAATCTATATATCCTAGGCTCATTTTATTTTTTTACACCTTCCTAACTGTATTAGTTCTAATAGTGTTTTGATAGACTCTTTAGTTTCTCCTCCAAAGATCCTGTCATCTGCAAATAGAGCCAACTTAACTGCTACCTTCCTATTTTGTATGCATGTTGTGTCTTTCTTTTGTCTTATTGCTCTAACTGGAACTTACACTAATATTTCGAATGCAAGGAGTGAAACTGGCTATCCTTGAATTGTTTCTAAACTTTGAGAGATAGCTTTCAAGTGCCTCTATTAAGAATGATGTTATCTGTGTGGTTGTCACATGTAGCTTTAATCGTGTCAAGGGACATTACTTGTACATGCTGCATAGTTTTTTAAAACCTTGTCAGAATGTTAAATTTTATCAAATACTTTTCCTACATCTTTTGAGGTTGCTGTACAGGTTTTGACTTCATTCCATTAATGTTACACATCGTATTTATGTGCTTCCACATGTTGAATCATTCTTGCTTCTCTTGAATGGATTCCACTTGATCACGGAGAAGATTTCTCAGTAATAAATCTTACAACCTACCTTTGATCCTCTTCTACCCATTGCCCATGGATACATCTACTCCCACACTCTTGCTAGAGTGCTTCACATTTTATTGGCGATTTCTTTTTGTTCTTTTCTTCTGCTTTCTTACTTGATTCTCAACTCAAGCAAGAGAGAATCTCTGTGGACTCTTAGCAAGCCGGCAAGTCAGAATCCTCCTTGGTATCAGAAGTTTGACTTGAGGCTGAGGGGTCCTACACGTTCTTAATTTTTAATTGCATTACTCATATTTACTAACACTACCAAATCTAATAAACAACAACTGGGAAGCAATTTTCAGAGCTTTTATGTAATATTTTAGAGCAAAGGGGCACATTATTCCTAAATTAATTAATTTGGGGTTGCAAGTTGTGTTTTGAAACAGAAATTCATGAGCGGTACATTTATTAGGAGTTGCTGTAAAAGGAAAGGAGAAGAATTGGTTAGGAGCAGTTTTATTGTGATCACTTCTTATAACTGTTTCAACTCTCCATGTGAAGAACAAACTTGGCTAGGATGGGCTAATAGAATTTCCTTATTCTAATCTTTGTTTCCTTCTTTCTCTCTCTCTCTATTCCTTCCTTCCTTCCTTCCTTCCTTCCTTCCTTCCTTCCTTCCTTCCTCTCTCTCTCTCTCTCTCTCTCTCTCTTTCTCTCTTTCTTTCTTTCTTTCTTTCTTTCTTTCTTTCTTTCTTTCTTTCTTTCTTTCTTTTCTTTCTCTCTTGTTGGAAGATCTCACTAGGTAGCCGAGGCTGCCTTGAACTCTGGGTGATCCTCCTGCCTCCACCTCCTGAGTGCTAGAATTACGGACAAACACCAGCATGTCTGCCAAGAGCTTGCTTGTACAGAGATGAGGAGCAAAGTGTTTATATTACCACACTAATGGGTGAATGTGAACTTCTCCTGGAAGGAGACAGAGCTTTGAGGAAGGCAGTTTTCTTTGGCTAAGACAATTTTTAAAGAGGGCTGATGATTGAAAATTGTCTGGCAACAGTTTCCTCATCTGGGGAACAAGTGCTTGTTTCACATGGAGGGATACACATGGCACATCAGGCTGTCTACCACACAAGACAGAAGACCTGGTCTTCATACTGAAACTCCTTGACATGGCCTTTTGGGTGATTCCTGTATTTTCAGAGCTATCTCCCATTCCAGATAAGCAAGAACTGGTGGTTCAGATGGAGGTGTCTCTTGGTCACCGCTGTTAACAGAAGTGATTGCTCTGTCAAGTATGAGTAAAAATACATCCTTATTTACCATCAGCCTACATCCCTTAAAGCTTTGCTTGACATTTTGAGTACCTTCTAAGCTCTGGAAAATGTTATGCTCTAGAGTTATGTGGGAAAGAATTCTAAATATTTCTCACAGGACTATTGCAGCACACGTCATAACGACGTTTAGGCCACTGACTTTCTTGTCCAATTATGAGCTACATGGGCCAAAGATCCTGTCTCTGTTACTATTCATCCCTCCTGATCAGCATTCCAAGCAAAGGAGAGATATTCAACATCTTTTGAATGGTTGGATGAGTTAAGGAATAGATGGACACTATACGATACAGGGCTAGGGTCAATGCAGTATTATTTTTTTCAGGGTAATTTAACTAACTGGTCCTCAGTCTTCTACACAATAGAAAAACCCACAATGAAGCTTAATGTCAAAGCAGACCCAGGCATCCCTACTGTGCATTTAATCTAGTTGGGAACACTGTAAGAGCAGAAGGAGCTTGTGTGATTGAAACTTCCAGATCCTAATTCAGTTAAGTAGCAGACTGAAGGGAGCTGTAATTGGAATCTAATCGGGCCATCAATATTATTATGAGTGGTAATCACTCAGAACAACCCCATCGGCCTGAGGAACAGAGCCTGTGTCTGACCTTTATTACACAGTTCCATTGTAGTAGTGCATTAGGGAAGTGGCTCTGTTCTTTTGTGTAGCTGGAAATTAAGGAACATGGCAAAAGGCAGATGTGAATGTGAAAACGTAGGAAGGGAGTGACAGCAAACAGATATGTTTACAAAGAATAATCAAACATAAATGGCCCAGGCTGGGGATTTAGCTGAGTGGCATAAGCACCTGCCTGGCAAGTGTGAGGTCATGAGTTCAATCCCTGGCACACACACACACACACACACACAATGGCCCAGACACCCCTGCATGTATGAAGATGGTAATGTGAGGGCTCTGGAACCTCTGGAGTGAGGACAGAGAGCTCTTTGGATGAGGGTATGGAGCAAGGATCACAGTGTGTAGACGCCCCTCTTTTGAGAAGGTGGCCCTTCCTTTGCAGAATATTTTCAAAAGAAGTAAAATTTAAGGACTTCTAATGGCTAGTGCTCTCATTCTGTATTACATTCATGATACCTTTTTGCTCTCTCTCTGCCTCTCTCTCTGTCTCTCTCTTTCTCTCATTCCCTCCCTCTCTCTTTTTTGCCATCTCTCAGTCAGTAACATGTTTACACTGATACCTCTATTCTTAAAAATAGTTTACTTCCTATATACTGACTTTTTGCTATAGAAATCAGAAGACTAAATCATTCCATTCACATTAAGGTGAATATTCACAGAGAATTTTCATCACTCATTTGTGTTTTTGTTTGTTTGTTTTTTGTTTTTAAATGACAGACTATCTTACAGCATAACCAACCTTGGAATGCGGTAAATATGTTTGACAGACTATTTAGATATAGACACCTGAAATAATGTACATGCATATAAATAAACAACCGTAACAGTGCACAAAGTGCTCCAGTGGGGTGCGATAGGCATGTGCACAGTTAGGAATAGAACTTAACCTTGGAAGTCAGGGAAGACTTCCTGGAGGAAGAAGAATTTATGTTGAGACCTGAAAGACAGAAGTTTCTAAGGTACGTATCCAAAGTCTGTCAGCCAGTGTAGGAAGCGCTACGGTTTGGATAAATATCCCCAGAGGTCCATATGTAAATGGTTGGTCCCTAGGGAGTGCTGCTGGGAGGTGCAGTGGACTTTTAAAAGTGTTTCCTGATGGACAAGAATAAAAAACAACAAAGAAAGAAAGAAAAGAAAAGAAAAGAAAAGAAAAGAAAAGAAAAGAAAAGAAAAGAAAAGAAAAGAAAAGAAGACTTGCCTGTCAAGCATATTGTAATGGGTAAATCAAATCTGGACTGAAAATAGATGATTCCTAGAACATTTTGCTAACACTTTGAAGTTATATTTATTGGTGTCATATTGTTTTTGAACTCCATATTTTGTGTAAGAACTTCATCCTACCAAACATACTACTTTTTAGTAATAAATCTTGTGTAATAGTAGGACCAATACTGAATTCCTTTTACTGCTCAAAGGAATTTGGGAAATAGATAGAGATAGATTTGCAGTGAACAGTAGGGATTTGGAGCAAGTGTAAAAATGTTACAGTCAACCTCTATCCCTCTTCTTTGAGTCTCCAAAAACAATTTTAGTTTTCTGTTAAAGCATTAGTGAACAATGCTTCAGTAAGATAAACTGAAGTGAAAGACATATGAGAAAAGGGTTTCTTTAGGACCTAACAAAAAATAACCTGAAAAAAATACCTTAGACTCTTTGATTGGGTGAAGAAACCTTGTGAATTCAACTCCCTCCATCATTAGCTGCTCCTTACCTTTCTGGCAGCCCAGAGTTCAGGCTAGCACTTCTCTCTGCTTTACAATGATGGTTTCTCTCTTTCACCCTAAAAAATAAATGGTCTTATTCTCTCTTGAGTGCAAAAGGCCTTGTTTTCACAAGATTCTTCTCTTTGAAATGCAAGTGTGCCAATTTAGATGCCAGTATGCCTCTTAAGTAGCTGTTCTTATATAGAAGTTGGACCAGGAGGAAATTTAGAGAGAGGCTGAAACTTTTACCAGACAGGCAAGTTGCCTTTTTGCAACTCTTCCTTTGATACCTTTATGGAACATCTAGAGCAATAGACAATCGGGTCTTTGCAGCAGTCCCTACTTTTTACTCCAGCTGATCTTCATGACGTCTTCTTTGTATGCTTTTTGTTTGTGGTTTAATAACAATTTTATGTGAGCTGAGATTGCAATTTGTAAGTAACGCTGTCAGGATCTTTGCACTTCACATAGAGTGATCAAGTTTGAATTCCCTCCAGAGCCATAGAACATTGAAGCTGGAGGAGAAATGAGGTGAGCGCAACCAGGAAAGGGACTTCATCAGATTTCCAGTTGTGATTAACTCCTGGGGCCAGTCAGGAGAGTGGGTGCATTAAATATTTTAATAATAAAAAGGAGCAATTAGTTTTTATTGATGTAAAAGATTTTATACTATATTTTTTTCAAATGACTGTTAGATGGTCTTGTTTTGGTTATTCTTTATTGAATGAGTTTTAGCAATTTCCCTTTATTCACTCTGTGATTTTTCGGGGGGGGGGGTGCATGTCTTAAATAGCTCTGAAATTATAACATATTGTGCTGAAATAAAATGACAATTTAAATTTGCCCACGTGATGAACATTAAATTCCAAGGACAATAAATTTCTGTAATTATCGGAAAAGTCAGGACTGTAGAATTTCAGTAATGGGGATTTTCTGTGATCTACATAGACCGTTTTGTATTATACAAACATCCTTAATGCTTTCACCAATTTGGAGATGAAGGTATGTATGAGAACACAGCACTTATGTGCTTTTACTTTCTTTTAGCATCTGATATTAATTATAGGAAAAATTAAAGCTTCATTTGCTAAAGAAATGGGCAAGCAAGAATGGAAATGTTAATAAGTAAGACAAGCCATGTTGTTAATTCCATATTATCTTCATTAGGCTTTATGTTTAACAATGTTCCTCTAATCTTCTCTTAGAGTTAATTCTCAATGACTGGAAAAACTTTAAACTTTATGTTTACAATAGCATTTTCAGTCAAATGAATGAAACCAGCACATACTGGAGTCCTGGTAATATTACCATTTTCCTATCCTATTGTTTGTTTTCTCTGAAAGCCTTTATTTTCAAAAATGCCTAAAAGTTTGATGTTATTTGTGACCCTGAAATCTATTTTAAGTTTTAGTGCTCAGAATTTCTAGACCGTCAGGTAGAAACCAGGGAAATGTACTTTGTCATTGTCTCTTCCATATTTTCTATTAGAGCTGAGATATCTGCCTAAATGTCTGCTTTGCTAAAGGACAAGCAGCTACTTAAATCTCTGGCAAAAAGTATATTGCAAATGTTCACCAAGGTTGTGAATTGCAGAATTAAATCCTGACTCAGAGGTAATGCACTGTTTTGCATATTTGACTTTGACAGTATCATTTCCCTCCATGATCCATGACAAGAAAAGCAGCTTTTTATTTACCTGTTTTGGAAGTCTTTAAGAATATGGCTAGTGGAAATTTTTATCTCTCAAACTCAGCAGACATTTGTTGCCCTCTTGAATGTGTAATTTTTAGAACACTGAATGCATTTCATTTTTAGGTCAGAATAAAACATGCACAGCCTTGTGGAGATTTATTGAAAGTTTAATAAAATAATGACCATATAAATAATTTCAGATTTCCAGAGTGTTCCAATGCTCTACTGGTACTATATATTTATTTACTGTTTGAACATTTCTATTGTCTAATTGACTTGACTGGAATAAGCCTTATTTTTAACGTATGATGAAGAGCTATAGCTTCCTCAGCATAGAAGGCATTGTACTAAGAACTTGACATGCTTTATCTTTAAAATTTGTTACTATTTGTGATACATTTGAAAATCAGAATATCAATCAGAAGACAAATGTTAGTGAAGGCTTTTTGTTAAAAAAAGGGTTTATGTCTATTGTATTATCTTGGTAAATTAAATTGAATTAAGCACAAAAGTTACAAAATACACAGGGCTGGAGACGTAGCTCAGTGGAACAGTGACTGCTTGGCAAGTGTGAGGTTGTGAGTTTGATTCCTTGTTCAAAAAAAGTACTAAACGAACAAATTATCTGTCTGTAAGTTAAAGTTTTACACATATACATATATCATTTAAATATCAGCAAATCACTTTTCCAAAATTGTGTACATTCATTCTTATTTAATGTTCTTGCCTCATTCAACAATACCAAGCATAGTGATTCTGTGCTATTGATTAGGTGTTTTTGTTCTTGACTCACAAATAAATGGAATTATATGACATACGCTTTTTGCATCTTTTTCTTGAATGCCCATGTCAGTGTGATTATCCACATTGTTCTATTCACTACGAGTTCACTCTTAAAATGTCATGGAAAATTCCATTGTATAAGTATACTAAGACTTCTCACCTGCTGAAGGACATTTAGCTTAATTCCAGGTTTTGGCTATTATGAATAAAGTTTCTATAAATATCCAATACGTTAACTTTTGATCAGTGTACACATTCACAGAATTTCTCTAGAGTGAAACAAAATTGTAGAAGACATTATTTATATCTTGTCTCTAATCTGTTTTATTTGCCTGATTCTCATTTTTGTGCTTCTTGTTTGCCTTTTGGGACTTTTACAATGGCATTCCGAATTCTACCTTTTCTCCATCTTTTTCTTTTTTACTTCATTGCCCATCTATGTTAACTTCTGAGGGAATATTTTGACCGGACTATTGAAATTTCCAATTAAACCTTGAACTGTATAAAGTCTGATATTTAATCTAAAATGTGTTATTTCAGTAATTATGTTCTGATTTACAAATAAGGTATTCCTTTTTTATTACAATCCATATCTTAAATGATTGTAACATTCTCTTGAGTATTTGTTTTATTTTCTTTACATAGACTTTTCTAAATTATCAGCTCAACCAAAAGCATAACTGGGGTAGCTGTCAACTAGAAGCAAGAAATGCTCCAAGACATATATATTTATATGTAATATATAATTTGTAATATGTATAAATACATTAGAGGATGTAAAAATGTATATTATGCTTTTAACACATTTGATAATTTCACCAATACATTCTTAGATACCTAAGATATTTCACATTTTCTTTTACTACTGTATAAATAGAATGGTAAAGAAAAAAAGAACAGATTCTTGACTTAGTACATGAAGATAGTAAAAAAACTGTATTGAAGAAATTTAAAGATTTGAAAGATGTGAAACACAAAAAATATAGTTACTACATATTAAATATCAAATAAGGTGTAGAATACATAAAAATAAAGTTCTGGAGATAAAAAGAACACTAACTAAAATAAAAATTTCATTAGAGGGATTCAAAAGCAGATTTGTGCAGGTGGAAGAAGATGTCCATGAACTTGATAGGACAATTGAAATTATTTTTTAATGTGTTAAATTTCTTTTTAAATTTCTTATTAGTTCATCTTTGCAGGATACAATGATTACATTCATCATTAGAAGGTGCTACATGCACATTCCAATTTTTAATGTCTCTCCTTCCTCCTTTCCCTTCCAGCTGCATTTTCCTCTACCCTCCTTTCCATTTATTTTCCCCCTATTATTTATTATTCATTTTCTCTTCATTTACATTTTGAGTTTATCCTGTAAGAGAAACCAAGCAATCTTTATTGTTGATTTTACTTAATGTTATACTCTTAAGGTGCATCCATTTTCCTATAAATGACTCACATTTACCCTTTTTTGTAGCAGGGTAGTACTTCATCATGTGTGAATAACCACATTTGCTTTATTAAATTATCTGTTGGTGGGCATGAAGGCCACTTTCAAGATTTAGCTATAACAAATTAGCTGCAATAAACATGGGTATGGGGAGAGAGAGAAAGATGGTGGAGCCGTAAGTGCCAGCAACTCAGCTTCTCCAGGATAAAGTGCTGAGACTGTGGAAGGAAACAAACCAAAGTGTGGGAGGGCACATAGGAACCATGAAGGAACCCACAAAGGAGAAGAGGAAAATAGGATTCATTGCTACAGAAGAAAGAGCACACAACTGCAGACCGGAGACTGGGAGTTTGCAAGACTGGCTTTGTGGCCTCCTTGCAGCAGAGACAGAGAAACCACTTAGCTGCCCACTGTGAAATGGGGGCATGACCTGGACTGGGAGTATAGCAGGTCAAAGGCAGCAGTGAGAACATGAGACACTGTTTCCCAAGAAGCCCCCTGGAGTCGGCAGATGGTGAATGAGGTAGAGAGGTGCCTGCAACACAGCTGTGTGGAAGAAGAGCTGCAGGTGTGGTCACCATTTTATTTCAAAGGCTCAGGATTCGAACTCTAGCAGAAGAACCTCCCCAAGTCTGCTTCACTGCCAAGGCCCCTCAGTGGAATGAGGGAAGAGTAGACCAGTCACAGCAGACTGCTGGCAATTGGGCAACAGACTTGGGGGGATTCTGGTGAGAAGTAGGACCTGGGAACTCCCAGATTCTACTGGGTGGTTGGAAAAATCCCATCTTAGCATTAGCTACAAAGGACTGGGAATATTCCCCTGCTCTGCAAGCAAGCAGGCAAGTGGCCTTGGCCAGCATCAGAACAAGGGAATTACCCTGGCCCTACAGCCAAAGCATGAGAGGAGTCAGTGGTGTAGCCAAGATCAGCCACACACCCGGCAGTAATCCTTCTGCAGGCTTGGTGGGTCACTCAGTAAGATTCTGGCTCTGACTTGAACTAATACAGAATTGGGGGATCTAGAGAATTTTTTCCTCTTTTTTGGGGGTGGGATGCTATTTAAATTATGATTTTTATTGCTAGGTTTGTTTTATCTGTCTTGCTTCTCTCTTTCTTCAATTGCCCCTCTTGAGTTTTTGATACTCTCATTTGAATGAAGCTTGTCTCCAGTGTTTCTGATTCACCTGGATATTCTTTCACTTTCTCCTTCATTCTTTCTCTCCTGTCCTCTTTTCCAGCTTTGCAAAGCTTGAGTGATCATCCTTTGTCCTTCAACCTTACTTCTACAGTATTTCTCTTCAGTTGTCACTTGGTTTTGTCCTTGTCCTTCTTAAATTCACCTTCCCCACAGGATAAAATTACTCTTCAAGGAGAAAATCAGTGCATGCAAGTTCCTGGTTTATGTTGGATACTGTTATATAAATACAGATATTACTCCTATGGTTAGAGATACCGAATTAGCAGTTCCCACAGTTTGTGAGTTTCTAGGCTGTGCTTGATGATGTTGTTATTGATAATTGTGTTATGTTAGTCAGGACGCCATACCTATGGTAATAAATTGTTCACACTTGTATGAAAATACTGTGATTTCCTGGGCTCATAAACATCCCCATAGTCCAGGACCAAAGAATTAAGTGCTGAGCCAAATACATAACAACTTCTCAGCCCTAATAAAGGAGGAAGGTAAGATTTTGGGTCAGACACAAAGATCAAGAGCTAGGAATATTTGGATGACATCTCTGAGGGGTGGACATTTCCTAGGGAAGCCTCAGTACTGGTGATAAAGTGACCTAACATAAGAAAAATAGGAGCAACTACACAGAAAACAAATTAAAATGAAAAAGTATAAAATGACAAGATGTGGAAATAAAATGCAACCTAAAATATCCAGATCACCCAGGGCAAATCTAGGAGACAATAGATAAAGGAAATCAGAAACCATCCACCTGAATTTGCTGAATGACAACAGCAGCTGTACAAAAATAAATGAAAAGAAAAACAAAACACAAATGCCTATAAACTATAGAGGAAACTATAGAGGAAATAAAATCAAAAATAATTTCTTGGGTTAAAAATAAAGGAAATGACCATAATGAAAGACTATCTTAGCAAATCCTCTGTGTAGACACAGAGGAGAAAAAAAAAATGAAAGAACATAGGAAAATGATGAAAGTGTGAATGCCCAACATAAGAAAGAAATGTGATCCACGAAACAGATTTAAACATGTATCCAGGAAATTAAAGGTTTCAATAAAAGTTTGCAAAAATAAATGAATGTAAGTGAAGACATAATACCCTACCTAGAACACAGAATTTTGGTTATCAATCCTGAAAAAAGATTTTTTAAATAGTAGCAATAGACAATGAAAATATGCAATAGTTGCAAGATGCTGCAAAAACAGCCTAAGATTGATCAGAGTCAATGAAAAAGTGGAAGTCAGCACAAATGACATAAAAAATCTGTTCACAGAAGTAAAACCAGAAAACTTCTCAAACATGGAAAAAGAATTTGACATACAGTTGAGGCATATAGCACTCCAATTGCCTAAGACTAAAATAAAACTACACCAATATGCATTATAATCAAGGTTCCTGAAATTTAGCAAAAGAAGGGCACATTAAAAGTTGTCAGAGAAAAGAAAAAAAAATTACCTATAAGGAAAGCCCATCAGAATCACAGCAGACTTCTCAACACAATCCCATAAGTGAAGATCTTGACGTGAAATATTTCAAGTCCTGACTTCTCAACACAATCCCATAAGTGAAGATCTTGACGTGAAATATTTCAAGTCCTAAACAACTTCCAACCCAGACTGACATACTCTGGAAAACCCTTTCAGAATTAATGGAGAAATAAAATATTTCCATAACAAAGAACAACAGAAAAATCCATGGGCACAAAATCAGTTCCAAAAAGTGTTGGGAAAGATTTTCTACAAAAAGATAACCAAGACCACACTTTCAAGAACAGCAATAGACAGAAGTCACCATTCATGGCAAGAAAATAAACAGAGGGCAAAGACAACAGCAAAAAAATAAGATCACGAGGATAAACCCAACACATCAACTATAAACATCAAAGCAAATAGTTCTCAATTCACTAAAAAGAAAAGAAACATAGTGGCAAAATGGATCAAGAAACACAGTCCAACACTATTCTGTGTACAAGAAACACAGTTAACTCAAAAAGAAATTCATAGACTGAAAAATCAAACAATGGGAAGCAATACCCCATGTGACAGGGGCTAATAAAAAGACAAGGGTAGCTATTCCCATTTCCAAACAATGTGAACTGAAGCCAAGATTAATCAAAGATATGAATAAAGTCACTATCTACCTGTTAAGAGGAAACTCAGAGAAGAAGAGACAACAATCTTAAATATATATGCACCAAATACAGGTGCACCCAATTATACAAAAATATTAACAGGCATGAAAAATCAAATAAGCACTAACTTAAGAACCCACTATAACAAATAGATAGATCAACTGAATGAAAATTGAACAAAAACAAAGTCAGAACTGAACCCAAGCTGTGAACAAATAGACTTAGTAGATGTCTACAGAGTGTTCCACCCCACAATATTAGAGCACACATTCCTCTGAACTGTGCATGGGATGTTTTCCAACATAACCACATACTAGCCAATAGAATGTGTTTAAATATATGCAAAACTATTGAAATTATCTTGTGCATATTACCAGACAATAGTGCAATGAAATAGAAAATCAATGGCAAAAGAAATCACAAAAATTCCATGAACCCAGGAAAGTTAAATAACATCCTCCTGAACAGCCAATGAGTCACACATGAAATTAAATAAGAAAGCAAAAAAATATCTACAATTATATGATAGGGTTGATATAGCAGACTGGAGCTTGTTGAACACAATAAAAATACTACAAAGAAGGAAATTTATAGCAGTAAATTCTCATATCAGGAAAACAGTACAAGCTCAAATAAACATCCTAATGTTGAATTTCAAACTTAAAAAAATAAAAACAGTTCAAGCTCAAATCTCATATGAGGGAAAAATTATAAGTATCCAAGTACAAATTAATGTGATTGATACTAAGAAAACAATACAAAGAATCTAACAGTTGGTTCTTAAAAAGATAAAATCACTGCCAGTGAGAACTCAGCAGAAGCCCACCTCAGGCGTAAACTGCCCAGAACCTCCCCCGTGGGCCCACCCTGCCACCGGGAACTCAGCGGAAGCCTGCATCAGGGGTAAGCTGTCTGGAACTTCCACTGTGGGCCCGCCCTGCCACCGGGAACATCAGAAGATCTCAGCGGGCTCCAGGTAGTGTGAGAAAATTTGGAACTTTACTCGCAGGTGGCGAATCTTGGACTGCAGCATATTGACTATATCAGTGCGGTGAGTATACCCTTAAAATAGAGGTGTACGGGGGATCAATAGGGCCAGTAGTAAAACCCCCCACAACTAACTGTAAGACTTTGGTGTGTCTGAAAAGAGTGTGTGTGATCCCCTCCTACACATAGAAAACACCAGGCAGAGTGAAAATGACAAAACTAAAAAGCAAAATGCAGTCTCAAACATATACTTCACCAGAAGCAAGTATAAGAGACATTGAAATACAGGACCCCAAAAGTAACACACTGGGAATCTCTGAAAAGATAGCAAGTGAAATAAAAAAAAACTGCATCATGCTATAGAGGAAATCAAATTAGAAGTGCTCTCCCATGTAAAGATAGAAATAACAACTTTAGTAAAGGAGTTGTTGAATGCAGCTAAAGAAGAACTAGAGAAAAAAGTATATGAGTTTGGGAAACTGATTGAAACTTTGAATGAACAATGTAGAAAACAAACAGAATTCATGAAACAAACTCAAAGAGACATCCAAGAAACAAAAAACTCTATTGAAAGCATGCAAAACCACCTAAAGGAAGCTGAGGATAGAATTTCAGACCTTGAGGACAGCATCACAGTTAGTGATTAGGAAAGGATAGAACTTTTGAAAATAACAAAGCAGCATGAAATGACAATCCAGAAGCTTCATGATGATGCCAAGAGAAACAATATAAGAATAATGGGCATTAGCGAAGATACAGGAGTCCAGGCAAATGACATACGCAAAGTATTTACACAAATAATAGCAGAAAATTTCCCAAACATGGGGAAAGAATCTGATATGCAGATAATTGAGGCATATAGAACATGATCAATCAACATAAATCCACACACAGACACATAATAATTAAAATTTCAGAAATACAGCAAAAAACCAGAATATTAAAAGTTGTCAGAGAAAAGACACAACTCACCTATCAAGGAAAGCCCATTAGAATCATGGCAGACTTTTCACCACAAACCCTCAAGTCAAGAGGAGCTAGCTTGGAGTGAGGTATTTCAAGCCCTGAAAGAAAATAACCTTCAAACCAGACTGATGTACCCAGCAAAACATTCATTCAAATTTAATGGAGAAACAAGGTACTTCCATGATAAAGAACAACTGAAGAAATTTATGTCCACAAAACCAACCCTAGAAAGAGTACTGAAAGACATACTAGACAGAGAAAAAATGACCACAATCCCCAAAACAACAACAGAAAGAAACCACCAGGTAGGATAAGAAATTAAATAAGAGGAAAAGCAGAAAGAAACAACTGGAACATAATATGGCAAAGTTGAGCCAGTACATATCAGTGCTATCCATAAATGTAAATGGCCTCAATTCACCTATAAAAAGAAATAGATTAATAGAATGGATCAAGAAACAGGATCCCACAATCTGCTGTATACAAGAAACACATCTGGCCCAAAAGGAAACTCATCAATTAAAAGTCAAAGGATGGAAAACAGTATTCCATGCAACAGGAACCCAGAAAAAAGCAGGCATAGATTCTATTTGCAGACAACATGAACTTAAAACCTAAAATGATTAAAAGAGGTAGAGAAGGTCACTACATACTTGTTAGTGGAAAAGTTCAAGAGGAAGAACTAACAATTATAAATACATATGTGCTAAATACAGATACTAAATTTGACAGATACTAATGGACATGAAAAACCAAATACACAAGAACACAATTATAACAGGAGATCTTAACAGCCCATTGTCACAAAGAGATAGATCAACTAGACAAAAAGTCATCAAAGAAATAACAGAACTGAATCATACCTGTGAGCAATTGGACTTAGTAGATGTTTACAGAGTGTTCCACCCAACCACATCAGAATACACATTCTTCTCAGCAGCACATGGGACATTCTCCAAAATAGACCATATATTATCCCATAAAACATTCTTAAGTAAATGCAAAGGTACTGAAATCATACCATGCATAATATATGACAATAGTGCACTAAAATTGGAAATTAATGGCAAAGGAAATTGTAAAACCTGCATAAATACATGGAAATTAAATAATAGCCTTTTAAACAACCAGTGGGCTACAGATGAAATTAAAGAAGAAATAAAACCGTATCTATAATTCAATGAAAATATAGAAACAACATACTGTAATCTGTGGGATGCAATGAAAGCAGCCTTAAGAGGGAAATATATAGCAATAAATTGTCATATCAAGAAAATAGAATGAGCACAAATAAACAACCTAATGCTCCATCTCAAGCTTCTAGAAAAAGAAGAGCAAGCTAAACTCAAAGCTCATAGAAGAGAGGAAATTGTAAAGATTAGAGCAGAAATCAATGCAATTGAAACTAAAAAAAAATACAAAGAATTAATGAATCAAAAAGCTGGTTTTTTGAGAGAATCAGCAAAACTGACAAACCCCTAGCTAACCTTATCAAGAGAAAGAAAAAACCCAAATTCATGCAATAAGAACTTAAAGGGAGAAATTACAACAGATTCCATGGAAATTCAAAAGATCATGAATACCTATTTTGAAAATCTCTACTCACATAGAGTGGAAAACACAGAGGAAATGGACAGATTTCTATAAACATATGAACTGCCAAAGCTCAACCAAGAAGATATAGCAATTCTGAACAACCCAATATCAGCTATTGAAATTGAAAATGTAATTAAAAACTTACCAACAAAGAAAAGTCCAGGTCCTGATGGATTCACAGCTGAATTCTACAAGAAATTTAGAGAAGATTTGATGCAGGTACTCCTTAAACTCTTCAATGAAATTGAGAAAAAGCAATCCTCCCTAAATCATTCCTGCAGGCAAGTATTACTCTGATACCAAAACCAGAGAAAGATCCAACCAAAAAGGAGAACTATAGGCCAGTCTCACTAATGAACATTGATGAAAGATTGTCAACAAAATACTGGCAAATAGAATGCAGCATATCATCAAGAAGATTATACATCATGACCAAGTGGGGTTCATTCCAAGAATTCAGGGATGCTTTAACATATGCAAATCAATAAATGTAATATACCACATCAACAGAGCCAAAAACAAAAACCATATGGTTATCTCAATAGTTGCAGAAAAAGCTTTTGACAAAGTCCAACACATGTTCATGATAAAAACCCTTCGGAAACTCAGAATACACGGTGTCTACCTCAACCTTATAAAGGCCATCTATGACAAACCAACAGCCAACATTATACTAAATGGACAAAAACTGAAAGCTTTCACTTTAAAATCAGGAACAAGACAAGGATGTCTACTATCACCACTCCTTTTCAACCTAGTTATGGAAACACTAACCAGGGCAATCAGACAAGAGAGAGAAATAAAAGGGGTAAAGATAGGAAAGGAAGAAGTTAAATTATCACTATTTGCAGATGACATGATACTCTATATAGAAGACCCAAAAAAACTCCATTAAAAGACTAGTAGAGGTAATAAACAAGTTCAGCAGTATAGCTGGATACAAAGTCAATGCTCAAAAATCAATAGCATTCCTGTACACAACTTGCTGGAGTCCAGCTGTGGCAGGGCTCAGGGGTCCCAAAGGTGGTCAGGGAGTCGGCGAGTGAGAGACAGAAGACACTGCACACCAGTCTGTGAGTGAATCTGAATCTGCTTTATTTTTTAGAAGCTGGAGTATGTATTTGCTAACTTTTGGCAGTAACTTAAACCCCAAGCAGGAAGCATCCCAGGCTTAGGGCCAGGCGGGGATAATCTTAAACAATATGTGTTAATTAAATTTTTTCACCTTTGTTACACTTTAATCTTGTTACTTAATTAGCTTGGGAAATGTAAGCCGACGCACCTGGATGCCCACAGGAGGGAGAGATGGAGCGGCAGCTGTGAAGCTATCATGCCGCTCCCTACATTTTTTCCCTTATCACTTATGGGAGTATGGCAGGCCCTGTGAGGACAGTGCCTGTCTTGGGTCAAGGACTCTTCATATGAATCCAACCAGGCCTTACCCGTCATGGGCCTGCAGGACAGCAATTGGTCCTGTGCCTGTCTTAGGCGGCCGGTGGTGTAACATATGTGTCCTAGTTGCCCGTCTCTGGCTGCCTGTCCAGTGTCTCAGGGCAGTTGTCTCACAGGAATTTTGTAAATCCTCCTCCATGA